>JAQGAK010000562.1:0-66472 GCA_034696945.1 Lipothrix lubbocki | reverse complement strand
TAATACAAAAATTAATACAAAAATTAATACAAAAATTAATACAAAAATTAATACAAAAATTAATACAAAAATACATTGATTTAATTGTGAAGAAAATGTCTGCTTACAAACAATGACCAGATTGGATACCTGAACAACTGTATAGTAATCACTTTAGTAAGTGTTTTCACAGATTAGTAAAAATGTTTTATTTTAAAATATATTTTATCCTTGTTTGGGTTCACAGCATAAACCAAAACTATTATTTTGCTCCGCAAGTAATAAAGTCTAGAACGTGAGCAACTCTAGTGAAGACCGTTATTGCTGGAGTTGCATTTGCTTTAGTAACGTAACTTGCTATTCCAGCTACATAAGGTCCGATTTCATCGAAACAAGTTAGAGACCCCCCGCTATCGCCCTGATAAATCATCAATAAAACAAATGTAGTAAGTAGTAACTATAATGCTGCCATATATTTTGAAGCCAAAAATAAGTATCTTTTGGTATATATCCCAAAAATTCTCGCGATGAAGTTACCGTAAGAAAGATGCTCAGCAATAAAATCAGAATTTTATTGTGATTATTATATGTGCGTATTACAATTTTCTCAATGTTTTCCTCTGGCACATCACATCGTTTTTCAAACATTTCTCTCCGTAATTTAAATGACATTCATTTAAACAGTATTTTAGCAAGTAATTCAAGTAGTGCTTTGTGGAAACTTACATTACTGGGATTTCTTACTCCATCAGCATACATTGCACAAATATTACTTTCATCGGGTGATAACATTGTTTCCGGAAGATTCGAGAATCGAAGCAACTTTCTGCATTCCTCAATGCTGATCACGGTCATATTTAGAAATTGAAGAACATCAGGAAAAGTAGCATCACCATTTATACCTGGATTTGTGTTGCCCCACCCACTGACAAGGCAGGTTTCACCCACTGGATTTAAATTTCGGGGAGAAAGTCTAATGGGCTTGACTCTGTCAGTTATTGTCATAGGAGTTTTCAGAGTAATAACTTCAACATCATATGCGATTTCGTCTCTGAATGTAAAATTAACAACAAAATTTTGATGTGATGTGATGATATCGTTATACACGTTGAACAACAAATGATCAACAAGTCACCGTATAAAAATTGGTTTATATAGCCCATATGCCATCATTATATTAAGTAGAACTACCAATATTATTGTTTTTTTTTCGTTTCTGTAGAATCCGCTGCGAAAAATAATCATATAGGTGACGATTGCAAAGATCAACTCTTACGTGTCCAAGTTGTAAAATTTCGGATGCTTTTGCTCTCTGCAAGCTATCGCCATTTGTTGCGATGTTTCATTTCTATCGTGCACTCGGTGTGCCCCGGCAATAAAGCGGTTATCTTCTAACCCATGTAGTCCTTTATAATCAAAACAGTGACAAGCGGATAAAACATGTCGTGGACTAATGAGTACTCCTCCGCAATAATGAGTCCAGCCATAACCACCTGAAAACTCTAATTGAACACTGACTTGCCAAGGGAATTGTCCAGGTTTAGCATCATATCCATTGATGATCCTTCCTTGTTGTTTGGAGAAGTAGTTGGATGCTGATTTTAAACATTAAATTGTTAGGCTTGCATTTTCATTTCCATGACCTACATGTTCACATATAGTGCATTCCATAACTGGCTCAAATTTCAGTAAATGATATACATACGACTGCCTATAAAACACCTGTATGCTATAAAAATAAATTAAATTGTAAACCATAGTAAACAAGACAAGACATCGTCTTGCATTTTTAACATATGTATTCATTGAAAAGTATTAAAATAATAATATTTCTGGTATTTATAAATAAAAATTGTCCAACTGCAAGGCAAACACAACTAAATTTCTCATGTAAGTATAGTTAAAAAACGTTTTTAATGATTTGAGCTTGCCTGAAGTAAATCCCGTCAAGGCAAAGGAGAATGTGAACAAGATATACAGAATGGCCGCTTTCATCATTCTGTAAGATGCTAAATATTATTGAATGTGTAGTTATGGTGTTAAGAACAACTGCAGGCTGAAATCAATTTTTTCCCTATAAGCTTTGGAGTTTATAACCGTAATTTGGAAATTTATTAATGCTACAGTGATCATAACATTCGATTTATCAGCTTGGTTTGAAAATATATGGAGGTTGTTGTAGTGAAATTCGATTATTCAAGTACACATGCATAATAGTGTTGGTGTTATGAACAAAGCCAATTATGTGTTATTGATATTACACATAAGTATGACAATAGGAGAAACCTCAATTTTGAATTATTTAATTATATATTTACCATAAAACCTTTACACTTTTGCTATTTAATTAAGTCTAACAACTAATGTTTAAACGGGTAAATGTGTATTTAAATTCCGGCATATACTAGCAATAATAAAGCTAAAACAGAAATAGAATAAAAATGTGCGCTTCGCGCACTTGTTGATAAGGCTATTAATTAAATAGGTAATGCAATATTTCTTTGCTCACGCACTATTGCAGCAAAAAATAAATGGCCAATAGAAATAATCAATAATGCAAGAATAGAATATATTAGAATCAGTAATGATCAACAAAGTTTTAAAATTCAACTCTAAAATGTTCCACGTTTATTCCATACTTTTGACTTTCCTTGTCGTGTCTCATGTAGTCATTTAGGTATGTAGAATTGATTACACTAATTTAATTATGATTATTATTATTATGTATGTAGCTCAGGTAACTACAGCATTGCTACACTACCGATTATAATCTCGAAACTTCCTTAGGATTTCCTCATAAGTACCAAACATAAGGCCACTCGTTACCACAGCTTTGAGTAGACTAGGGTAAATGCCTTTATACAGGCCGGCAATGCCTTGATGAACAAGAACTTCTCGGATGCAGTGCATAGATCCATGATATTTTTGTACCTGCAATATTAGATTAAACAGAAATTAGTAATAATAACTGCTTTTCTCACAATTATAAACTGAGTAATAAAATCGAAAACATGACAGTAGTAATATCTATAATTTATATGTGAAAGCAATTAAATTTGTTTGCATAATTCTTACGCTCCCGAATTTTAAACGAGCTTCTTCAAATCCTTGGATTTGCAACCGCTTTTTGGTCAGATCCAAAGGGTAGACAACAAGTTTGGCGACTAAACCGGCTGCTGAGCCGCAGAATAAATTATTCCAGAATGTTACCCTTGTTGCATTTTCGTCTGAAAGCGTTTAAATTAGAATATTTAATATGAATTATGTTATTTAAATGCTAATATACACAGGGAGATACGTATCTAATTATCTTCCGATGCTAATTTATGGGGCAATTGAGAAACTTATTAACTAATAAATAAATTTTGCATACTACTAAAATACACTTCCCTTACCTTTCGTTTTAAAACTTGTAGTCAAACTTGAGAATAAGTGAAAAGACGCGAATTGAACCCCAGCATGTGGCATGATTTGTAGCAAAGCAGGAACTTGTCCTTTATAAATTGATAAAATACCTTCGTTTTTAATCATAGATTGGAAGGCATGATATACTCCACGGTATACCTGTAATAAATTAATATTCGTGTTAGATCATCACCTGTGTATGTAACTATAAGTACTTTAGTTTAGCATTATTACGTACATAAAACAAAATCCATTTCTATTTTCAATAACTTATTCGATCTATCAGTAGTCACTATAGTAAAGTATATGATTCTCCATAGGTACAACGTAATTATAATACAAAAGAGCAAACATATTTACAAGTACAATTAAGTACCTTTGGCTCTCCTTGACCGACAAGTCGTGTCCTGACGGTATCAAAGGGAAAAGATAATACCGTACCTATGGCACCGCTAATAGAACCGCATACAAAATGCACAACCGCCTTCTTCGTGACCGTCGGGTCGTCGATGACATGTTGGTGTATAACTTTCGTGAAGAATTCGAAGGATCCGAACTATGTTAAGCAATAACAATTTCATCAGCAATCAAATATTCATGAGATCATTGAAGTTCTGTATAGTATAGCATTGAGCATATGTAAGCTATCTCACTTAACCCTTTCTAGCTTAATATCTATAAAAGTACAGAAATCCAGAGAATATACATAGATACATACCACAGAATTAAACTGAATACATAAATACATGATAAAATACAAAAATCAGTAAATAAATTAAAATATTCCAAGCGGTTAAACATTAATCTACATTCTACATTATACAGGTAATGCCATTTACATAAAGATCTACATAGAAGAAGTTCATGCATGATGGAAGCTATGGACTTAATAATTAATATACAGTCTATTGTTCATTCACCCATCTTCCATTTTTAATATTATAATTGCAATAACTCCTTATGTAAAGCCCTTCTGTCATGTAGACTTCACTCTTCAGTAGACATTTATCATAAATGGTAAAGAATAGGCAATTTTTCAAGATACGTCAAGATTACCCCAAGCAATAATAATACTTATAATATGATATGAGAGTCCAAGTCCAAACTAACTTGAGCAAGTCCATAGACTCCGGACAACAACTGAGCCGGTACATGTCCTTTCCACAGAGCTCTGTAGGATTCTTCACTCAGGATTCGTTTCAAAGCCTGCACCAGCCCCCAATAATAATTATGCTGGCTCCGCTTCAATGGTTCATGCTGTAACTATAAATGAGAAGCAAGAAAATAATCAAACTGGTCCTGGGCTTGATTTCGGCAAAAATTTCAGAATATCATCAGCGTAATACATAATTAAGTACATGTTATAGTAAACACATATGTATATCTATGCATACAGATATATGTACATCTATGGACGTACATCAAAGGATATGCTATAGAAAGAATAATGCAAAAGGAAGTTACGCAATATTTACATAAATCGATTATAAGGCGATTTTAATGATTTATTAATTTTTCAGATTACTGATAAGCTTCTATAGATTCTGGATTCCTTTCCTCTTCTATAGATTACACGAAAGGATGAGCTGCTGCTGCTGTTGTTGAGTTTCGCAATTATAAGCAAATGCGTAAAACCTAATGAATGTGGAATGCGTCCGGAACGTTTACATATGCAAAACTTACGAGAAGAAGTTTCATTTCACTTAATTTTAAAGGCAAAATTGAAACAGCTATAGTAGAGCTGAATAGTATAGGAAGAGATGAGTAAAGGGGAGTTGAAATTTTTATTGTAACGAGTTTAAATCCTTAATTGTTTTCCACTCACCTGAAATCGAATCTTGAGAACATCAAAGGGTTGGCATAAGAATCGAGTGACCATTCCACTAAGAACGCCAGCCATGCCATGCCAAACTTCAGATAATTGTTTCTGTCTGCCATCATAGCCTACCATGCCGGTTAATCTTGATATCGACAATAAGATCACTCTTATTATTGCTCTCTTATTATTATACGAATCACAATCGTATATATGAAGACTTCACTCCCTTCACCGTGTCAGTGTCATCATCATCATCTCTTATAATTTCCTTCTCATTCAAATTGCATCGTGGGGGTAGATTCTGTTGTTGTAGGAAGCTCTCTGTAAACAGATACAAATATAGGAATGTTTAATTTGGTACTTATCAAAACTTGCCAAGACAATATCACAAATCACAACGAAATATGAAGATGAGTGCAGCATTTATAAAGGTTATACCTTATATAGGACTTATATAATATGGTAACCTTGCTCGAGATCCCCCTTGTTTTAAAGCACAGTTTTGACAGTTGTACAATGTGATATAAAAAAGATGAATATGGACTACGGAGTGATGAAATGATGTTTCATGTAGCCGTTAAACCCTTTGTAATGTTATAATGTATACATGCTAAAGCTTGTTTTAATGCTCACATGTCGCATCTGTACCGTGTACAGTACACCATGAAAATTAAACATTTTATTACGGCGGCAGAGAAGAGTTGCGGACTTAAAATACATTTTTGACTGAGGTTTTCCAAAATTAATTAAGTTTGTTAATAGCTACAAGACGTACAGGTAAGTATTATCGAATGCGTTATTGGGGTAAGAAAATACTTGTAACAAATGTGTATCTCTGGACGATGATAGTTATTAAGTACCTTCGAAGAAAGGGTAATGACCTGGAAAACAAATACTTGTTGATTGGGATATTTAAAATAAATTACAGATCACTGTGAAGTACTAATACACTCTCTCGCTCATTTCAGGTAAGACATCATAAGTATATAGAGTTTATGTATTGCGAGTACATATATACGTAAAGGAAACTTAGGACATGTTGCATGTAACTCAACTGAACACACACAATCACAAAGCGTTTAGCAAAGTGAAGCCGATGTTATATCACAGTAAATAAATTACACAAAATATAATTTTAACCTAAAAGGATCGCGGTAGTAAATCTTTACTATGAATTAACGCCTAAACGTGGTAAGACCATAAAAAATCATTTCGCAATTATTATTTGGAAATTTATCAACATGTTTAAGGGTATATACTTAATTCTTATTGTTAGTACACACAGTAAACGTACTACTAGTTAAACTTACACATAACTTAAAACTAAGTACTGCATAATTACAGATCACACCAATGCGTGTGTAATTTTCGCTAATGTAAATACTGTGGGGTGGCTGGTAGCCCGCAATCTTTTAGATGGATAATAGGTATGACTGTATATACTTACAGCCACATTTTTCATAACCGGTAGGCAATTATTTTTAATCTGAGACTTCAGTCTTCACTTTTAATTTAAGGCTGGTAGTGCGTCAATATAGTGAATGCTAATAATCCAAAAAGCTACAAAAAGTTCTGCAATCAATGTAAAAGTAGTAGTTTGCATACATGCACGGTTCATAAATTCATGCTTAAGAACTTAGGATCACTCTTGCAAAATTAAGATTTGCACGCCTATTCTCCGCACATCTTTTTCTACGAACGATTTCTAGTTCTGTAGTACGATTTAGTACCTTCTAAAGATCTCGTACAATGATTCCAATATTCCAAAGTCGCCTACAAGTGATAGTTGTTGTTACGGATTTGAATATGAATAAATCCTTTGTAGTAAACAAATGAAGAATAATAGAGAAGGACCACAAGGTAGTCGTTTTGCTAATTGATATAATTATGCAAACTACTCGCATTATAGCTTACGCCCACACAAAAATCTCAATAATACATGCCACCAATGCCCATGAATAACATATAGACAGGTATACACAGGTACAGTCCAAAATCTGAATTCACAATAGTTCGACGATGGCTTGTAAAGTTGTATTGTTCGGCTGTTGTAGTTAGGAAACATACATATAATATTACTGCAAGCATAGAGTTCAAGTTATTACGTCGTTCTTTAGTGACCTTGACTTTGCTATCTTGACCTAACGGTTTAACAAATTCGAATACTATATTTGGTTCCAATGTTTGGCTATGACATGCGTAAGATATTGTTGTCGTTGTCAGCTCCTAAAGTTTGAGAATTTTGACTTTCTAAATAAATTAAATGGACAAAAGAATAAACAATACAAGGGGTATGGGTTTATAGCAGTACACGCTAATTAGAATGATTTAACAAGTTAACATTGTGGTACCACTCCATATACATATTATAATAAATTATTCGGGCTGTAAATTGACTCGGGCGAAAAGTGTTTGAAGAGAAAATTATGCATGAAATTAAGTGTGAAAGTAAACATCTCCATATGCTCTTAACTTTTTATTTGCACTTTATCACATGCATGTTCAAACGCCGAATTTAGGTGATTAAAAATCCAAAACTAAGCTCACTATTAACTATAAGTACAAGACCTAACAAAGAATTTAAATACTTGCGAAGTTGTGAAGCTAATGACCCTTAACATATTACAACTTTATAGCTAACAGAATCTTCTCTAATTTCGGCAACTCTTCTTGGCATTTTAGATGCCTGTATGGCAACATATTTTCCATGAAAATACATTAAAATAAGAAGTTTGGTAGTAAGATGTATAATAGATACAGTGAAGATTGTTTTCTGAACCTCACGGAGGCAAAGAAAAGTAATTAAAATGTACGGCGGCACACACGATGATGTGGACCTTAACTTGAACTTTACTTAAATGACGCATACAAGCTGGTTGAGTTCTGTCATGTAAAACAATATAATCCGAAGTTTACAGAAAGGGAATAAAAAACACATACAAGTCACGACGACATTAACCATATATGAAATGATGTTTATCAAAAGTTGCGAGTGAATTAGTGAATTATACGATTTATCATACACGTAGAAAGTCAGTGTATGTCCAGAATAGATTATGAAAAAAGTAAACTTACTACAGGTGATTGAGCTATTATGCACATAAGTATACGAAAGGTGTTTTACTACAAAACTTAAAACACATTACATTTGTGCAAAGTAAACATAGTGTTTATATGTATTCATATTCACGAAATACGATAGTTTCGTAAGTAACCATGAACCTTCAAAGTAACTGACCATGGCTACTTATTACCATTTCCTCCCGAAAATTAACCAATTTGACTTCCCCAGACATCATATATGCTTACTCAAAAAAGGTGGGGCCACACTGCAACTATTGACTCCATGTGTCGGTATTGACAGGCTATCACTTTACGAACCGGAACCGGTTTTCACACACGATTAAATGACTATTATACATACACACACGGCATCATCAGTGGTGCTTAATGGGATAAAAATGCAAGTTATTGTCATGTAATCACCAGGTAAACTAGAGATTACAGACGTGGAACATCCTTTAAAGGTTGAAGTTACAGGAAATATAATAATGCTACATATGCATATATACACATTATCTATACTCGTGCAGTGCACGAATTTCATATGAACCTTGATTTGATGTCATTTGAAAAGCTTGCAGTTCCTTCTGCAACAATGATTTCATAGTCAGGAACATTTGTTTTTGCTGTCCGGCAGAGCAAGAACTAGTATATCTTATTACTGAAACTTAATTTTTAAGGTGAGCAAATACGTATTTGTCTTTGTTACTATCATGTGCCGACTCTCCCAAAAGGATTTGTTTTGTGTTTTTGTCCTTTGGAAGTATCAAGTATCTAAAAAAGATACCGATAGGTTTGGAGTTGACACTTTGAAGATCTGAAGATCAGCACGGGACTATTCATAAGATATAGATATAAAATATACTTAAAGGGAATGTATTACGCCCAGGGTTGTCACATTATAGAAATGCCCGAGTATATGATACATATATGAAGGTTCTTGAAGACGAAAACGCAAAAACACTTACAATTTACAATAACATGCCGAATATTTCAATGCATATAACGGCAGAGATCTACAGACTTCCAACCCTGATTACCTATGCCTAACTTATGCATAGCTAATCAGCTTATTGAACCGGATCGGAGGAAAAAACTTATAAGCAATTACCATGTGGACTGTATACACTACACAGTACATAACACCATCCAAGAACAGCAAGCTGTATTTAATACATTATTATGATGTACCTACTCCACATATTCCATATTACTTAAAACAGTTACGAGTATCATCCTCCCGTCTACACATACATATATTCACAATACACAACAAAATTTTAAATTCCACCACAACCAAACTATTAACTATTCCCTCAATCATCACACAGGAGGTTTGGAGGCAATAAAAGTTACCAGTAGCTTCCACTTTATCAGTTCGGTGAGAGTGGGGCTAAGAGACTCATCTCATCATTTTACGTGCAGCAGTGTGTGGACTATTATAGTATAGTAGCTTGAACACTCTCGGTAGTATTATACAATAAACAGTATCTCAATCTCAACAAGACAACGTACAGTCAACCGAGTATTGATAATGAATTGATCTGTTATTCTCATCGCTACTCCTTTCATCATTGACCGACGTCGTCAAAAAACTGCTCGGACTGTCAAAGTTTTTGAAAGCTATGTAAAGCAAATTACAAGTGTATTACAAATAGATATACAAATACCTATAATGCATGTCTAGGTATGTTGTATACATATGTCTAGGTACATAAATAAAGTACATATTGACACGTATTATGTACACATTTAATACTTTCGGTGTAACAAGTGATTGACAAGTGCAATTCCAAGGCTGTTATTTTGGACGCCGTTTGTGGAAAGAACAATATTTGACAGGTGAGCATATATGGACTCCGAGTAATTAGATATCTTTTATTACCCCCTTGAGCCCACTGTAATAAGTTATTCTAACAATAATATAAGAAGTATGCACCTACTACAGACATATCTATGATACTTGAAACCGCCATGGTATTTACATTTCGTTACATAAACGAGCATTTGGATTCAAAAGGTGTAGGGTGTAGTAATAATATACAAACGTGTACAAATAAGTCAATATTAGTGAATTTACCCAAACCAAAAATCTTCTAGACAGACAAAATTTAACTGCATAAACAATGCGTGCATAAATATTGACCATGCAGTAGTAACCTTTTAACAGCAAATGAGTAGTTGAGGTATTAATAATAAATACACGTAACTTACTACTCAGCATCTTCTTTATTATAGTAACATAGCCAATGTGAATGTATTTTGAAATACATACATGTATTGTATTACAGTATGTATACTTTTAAGTAGGTACAATCAGCAGCGGTAGCTTTTTGTCTTGCAAACTTGATTACTTACACACATGTAAGTATAAAAATACTTAAAAAGTTAGCAATTCAAGTACCGCTTTAAAACACTTTTAAAATAGTACAGTTATCTAAATAAGTACTAAAACTTAAAACTGACTCATCTAATATGAGTAAAAATCTATCTATAGGTTAATCAGTATGGGTAAAAATTGCAATAAAAAAGTTTAAAGGCCGCAGCTCAGAGTGCAAGTTACTATCTTTAAGAATCTTGGGCTACAAATCCAATCTCCTTATACTCCCTTAAATTTATTTTTTGTCGAATTCTCTGACTGAGAGACAACTATCCAAAAACTGGAATTTAAGTGCAATAAATAGTAACAAGTGGGAGTACAGGTATTAAGCAGAGTCGAGGGATTAAAAAATTCAAAATCCAAATAAGGTTAAGAACTTTCAGAGTATTATTTATCTTCATTACAAAAATACACCATACACCCTTTATTGCTTATATAAACAAGTTTATTAGTCGGAATTTCAAGGAAGGATCCTGACCTCTCTGTGATCTGCCCAACTTTTACAGACAGTAGATTGGCACCTGAGTTATTGCTTTCAATATTCAGATACTGTGAATGAAGCCAAAATTACTTCAAGGAAAAAACGTTGAGTTGAAAAAAATAAGGAAAATGCATTCACAGAAATAATATATTATTTCTGTGAATTCTTATATAAGAATTTCATGCACCTTATAAGTTCGCATATATATATATACGCAGTTTAAACAATCACTATAAAAAATCCTCGTCAGACCGCTTCTAAATAAATTTAAAAATACATAAATTAAAATAATACACAAATCAATCTTTATGTATAAATCGCCTATCACTTCCTTTTCTCAACTATTTTAATTCAAGATTTCGATCTAATATAAAATCTAATAATTGATTACATAATGTACAGATTAAGAAAGCCATTTTTATAATTGGTATGAACATTTACGAAAAACAAATTAAATGTGAAATTTTGTGACAAGCTATTAATAACATTTAACCTAATAACTTCGAATTTACCAATAAAAAATTCATGGAATCTTATGGATTTCTTGTACTTATGTATTTTTCGCATTCAATTTAAAAATTTTGCATTAAATCCTTCTGTACTGTTGATTACCTTTCGTTTGTTTGTATTATGAATATGCCAAAAGTTTAATTAATTTTTTGGAATACTAAAATGTAAAAAGCAAAATTAAAAATTATATTTATTATGATATTATAAAAATCACGGGGATTCAAAATTGTACCTTTTTATTTCCACGAAGAAGTCATATTGAAAATTTATTGTCAGTCTTCAGAAAGCACTAATGGAAGCCGCAAAAAGTTTTGTAGCAATTTATTGTAATTTTGTAACAGATGCGGAATTGTACAGGAAAGTTTATAGGATAATTTTTATTAAATAATAAATCAAATATAAACTTTAAGAAATATTAGAAAATGAATTACAATAAATAAAACAATAATAAATATTATTGCAATTATCGATGTCTGTAATCCCGTATAGTATGGATTTCAATTATTTATTTTTGAATTAATTATTTCCAGGATAATTATATTTCAGAAGCAAAACTTTTTATTTTTTTATCTCCGCACATTTACATTTTAATGTTTATTTGACTTACGCGCGACAATCAAGAAAATCTATTTGACTCAATTTCTCTTCCAGCAAGCAAAGTTTTCTTGATTCGGGTGCGACAGTGCGGGTGGAAGAATTTTTAATTATTATTTAGTACATAAGTATACTTACATTTAATTCGTCGAATTAGTTTGTTAAATACATTAAATAACGTTATTATTTTATGAATCAAGTAAATAAAATAAAATAAATTACTATTTACAAAATTAAATGTTATAATTATTTTATAAATTAAGTATAATACATATTTTATTTAATATTATATTTAAATTAAATTATTATGCTTAAAATAATTCTTGTATTAAAAAACGAATTGTTTTTTGACATAATATATGCCAATGATATATACTCTCTATACAGCAACATTTGATAATATTATGAATAAATTATTATTTTTAAATGTTAAATCTGCTGCAAATATAGAAAGAGATCTTTATCTCTGATGGGAAAATGCACGGGACTTCCTCTTGGAGTCGAAAAGTTTGTCTCTACTTCATCCTAACAGCATCAGTGGCAATAAGCTTTACTGCCGGCGGAGTCACAGTTCCTAAAAAGACAATCCAGGAACTTATTTCAAAAGCGTGTAAGAACTTGTATTAAAAATTAAAATAATAATATTAAAATATATTTGTATACTTACATACATATTTTATATATACATATTTTGATATTATTTCTACAATGTTTTAAGAACAAAAATTTTATTTAAATATTTCGGATTGTTGTAAATTATTTATTTTTACTAAAAGTTTATACTATTATATTGCATTTGTAAGGATAATTTATTGTTTTTACCAATTTAAATAGTTGTCGAGTCACTGGCAACCAAGCAACGGGACCTCCTTGACGATTTTGAGGATGAGTCCCCCGAGAATAATTACGCGGATGAAATTGCAGGTCGGGATCCGGAGGAAATGCCTGGATTTTTCGAGGGGGATATGGCGGGTGTGAACGATGAGGTACACAACTGTGAATAAATAAACAATTATTTTTTTAAAAAATATGATCAACATTAAAACACTTTCTGATCATATAACTTTGAATTTCATATTCATTTTACCACATATTTTTATTGTTTTATTATGGATTTTTAGCTTGCAAGAGTTGGAATCAACTTCCTAAAATTCCCTTCACGGAAATGGCCAAACAACACAGTGCCTTATTTAATTAGTCCGATCTACTGTAAGATTTTTCTTGCATGCTAAATAAAAATAATATACATATAACATTGAAAATAAATTGAGAAATTGTTGATATTTAGAAGAATAATATCTCATCAAATTAATTATTGTGCATTGAAAAATGGAGAAATAAATGGTCATAAATGGAATTTTTTTAAATAAATTAATTTTCTGTATAGTGCCCGATGAATACATGATCATAAAGACGGCGGTGAGAATTCTAAACTTTTTTACCTGCATTCACTTCAGGGAATGGGACGGAGTCGAGAAGGATTATTTAGTATTTTGGCCGGTCGAGAAGCCAGCGGGGTACTTTACAAATAATTATTTAAAAAAAAATACGATGATTAAAATATTAACCAATTTCAAAGTCGATTCTTGTAAACCTTCTAGTCATTTCTCAGATCGTTTTGAGCGTAGTATTTAAACAAACGTAATAACTGGAATAGACGTAAGTAATAGTGAAGAAATAGAAGTAATAATGAGAAACTACAAAAATTATCTATTTTAATTCAATACAAAATTAAGATGCTGGTCATACGTCGGGAGACTCGGAGGACCTCAGATAGTGTCATTACAACAACCTGACCTCAAGTCTGCCCAATGCTTCGCTGGTGTGGGACGACCTCTTCATGAAACCATGCATGCTTTGGGAGTTTACCATGAACAGTCCCGGCCGGACAGAGATTCTTATGTGAAGGTGGAGAAAAAGAATGTTATTAGAGGTATAATGTACAAGATCAGATCATACTTAACATTCTTTAATGTTTCCAATATAACTAAAGCTACTTCAGTGATTTTCATAATTATTTACTTGTAACTTTTTTAGGCTTCCTAAGTAATTTTGACAAACTTGACATGAGGAATGTGAGTGCCCCGTACCAATACGATTTCAATAGTATTATGCACTACGGCACAACATTTTTTAGGTAAGTAATTTCCGCACAATATGCTATTGATTTAGTTGTTAGCTACAGGTACTTATAATTTATAGACACATTATTAACATATTAAACTTTAAAAAAGATAAATAATATATAGTAATGCTGAACTTTACACTTTTTCCAATAGCAAAAATAAAAAGAGCGCTACGTTGGTACCTAAGCTCAAAGGGAAGAGCATTGGTCAGAGAATCAATCTAAGTAAACTAGACTGCTTAAAACTAAATTCGTTGTATGGCTGCTTGGAAGACTCCCCTTTCAACAAGAGAAAATATGAGACTATTTGCGAATTTCTAGGTATTTGATTCTCAAATTATTAATAAATATGTATGTAATTATATATAATTACTATATAAATATAATAATTTCCATTGTCTTAATTTCACTAATTCTTTTATAGATTTTATAATGACAAAAATGTAATATTATTCCTTACAAACATAAAAATATAACAGCTACGTGTGATTACAACTTACTTGATTCAATGTTATTGGTACAATTCCTTTAAAACCGTGATACACAGATGTGATTATTGAACATTTTGAGTATAGTATGTATTAAATTATTTATAAGTAGTTAATAATTTCCTTCTATTGGCATATATAATAAATTTCCAATCACTATTTTAAAGAGAGATGGCTTGCTTGGAAGTCTAAAGAGATCGTGTGGAAATGTCAGAAATATATGTTAGTAACACATACTATTCCATGTACTACACACTTTTCCGGGAGGATTTGCCATTTGCTGTCACATTTTTACTTTCATTATAATTTGAGGAAGAAGATGTAAGCTTGACAAATTCATCGATGATTTTCGGCCTTGCCCCCAAATGAATTAGGAATTCATACAAGAATGTATAGGAAGACTCGTAAACAATCTGAGGGGTTGCATACAATCTCTCTAGTATGTCTTTTATAACTGCCTTCATCGCTGGCATCAAACTGTATTTATTCACATAAACATATTTCTTCTCCGCGTCGATTGTCATATCTTCGATGAAACCAAATGAACACAAAAATGGAGATTCTGTTTTCGGCAGCGGCGGATGGAGCTTAATTAGCGGCTTCGAGTCGGACGGCTGCAAAATTACATTTAATAAATTTAATTATTGACATTATTGCTAATTCTTTTGAAGTAAATGGTAAGGAAACATTATTACAATTTTAAATAAATTTAAAAAAGCATACCTCCAATGGAATACAAATAGCAGTCGTCTTGCAATGAAGAATAACTCCCAGATTCTCCAAGAACTTCCTCAGTCCCCTGCAATCCTCATGACCCAACAGATTCGGATGAATGAGAATAGTGCTGATTAAATTCCGCACAAGTGCAATCTCTTCCTGATCCTGCGGCTTCAAAGCTATTCTGGTAGCAGTTGCAGCAGCTACAGTGGAGGTTCCGGGAATGGCTTCAATCCGTGTCAATGGTATGACAGGTTGCAGGGCCTTACACTTGGATCTTGTCAGGGTCAGCACATTCGTCCTCAGAGTTCTTCTCACCACATAGCCATGCTTGTCTAGTGGCTGGCTCTCCTGACCCGTCTTCTTCTTCTTGACCTCGTCTTTCAGATCTGTGGGAGTGATTGGCATGGTTTTGCTACTGGTGGTACTGGCCTTATTCTTCGTCTCATCAAGTAAATTAAAGCTGTCGATTAATGGCGGTCTCGGGGATCTTTTCATATTCCTCCTCGCCATGAATAAGTACACAACAAGTACACAGATCCTTTTCTTACTATAGATTTCCCTCCGCTAACAAAATCTTCCTCTGGGGTTCCCTAACAAAATTAACAAAACAACAACAATTAACGAAGGTCAGTCAAGTTAGTAAAATTAAATTCATTTACGAAACCCCACCATCCCAAATTAAATACACAAAGCTACATACACAATCATTAGCTTAAACATTCCAAATTAAAATGACTGTTATAATACGCAAAAAATCTTGGATAACACTTACCAATCACTGTAATAATTTATTATAATGACGCCGTCCAACTAAAATGAGTAATCTCAATATACGCGCAGAAATATTGCGGAAGGTAAGTTGAGTAGTGGATAATTAATATTTTGATTATTAATTCTGAATGTTATTATATTTTGACAAATAAAAATATAAACAAACACTGATAATGGTGGGAACAAAATTAAAACAACAACAAAACTTTAATTAAATTGTGACGGAGCAACGAGATTTTTTAGAGAGATTTCAAAAATAATAATATTTCATTTGATTTATTAAAGTATTTGCGTAATTTAGCACAAGAAAGTACATGACAAGTGTAAACGTGTAAATGGGTCCTTTTTTCTATTACCTTGCTATACACGTATATATAAAATTTTGCTCCAGCAAGTGCAGAAACTTTTATAATTTCATCAGGGTAGGCTACACAGTCTTAATGTTTAGGGGTAATTCAAGTATTACGTAATTCCAGTTGGGGTGGATGGTCCTTTGATTTTTCAAATTTTTGCGTTAAACGTTCCTATCCTTTAACGTTAGATATACAGTGCGGGGTGGGTGGTGGTCAAAAATCCTGACTTTTTGCGTTACATAATATTAAGTCACCTCTTATATCCGAAGGAAGTCCATCGTCCCAACGTTTCCTCCTTATCGAAGGTTTGAAATTTACGTGCTTAAAGGTCTACGTGCATAAGCATAGAAGGGCTCGTAAGATTCGCGCCGAAAGGGCGGTGGCCAATCCTGAAGGTGCTGGAGTTTTGGCAGGATTTATAAATTTATTTTTCTTGGCGGATTCAGATTTCTCATTTCTGCTCAGATTTCAGATCGGCACATTTTAATTGAATAATTATTTGAAGTAATTAAATAAATATTTCGCATTTAGTCATTTACTATACAAAAAATCCCTGTTTTTGTGAAAGTTTGTTGGATTCTTGGGCTTGATTAGCAAATTCGGTAAAAATGTATGTTGGGGAATTCATAATTTATTTTGTATTTACTTTGGGGAATTTATCATTTGTTTTATATTTATTTTGGGGAACTTTTATTTATTTTGTATTTATTGTGTATTACAATTTTTTTTATTTTGCTTAATTGCTTTGAAATCATTCGTTTGATTCAGAATGTCCTTGTATCATTTGCATTGAAATTTGTTGTGTCTATCAGTTTTGGGTTAATTTCTAGAATAATTAATTTTGAATTTAGTTGGACAATTATGAAATGATTTTTAAATGTTGATTGGTTGTATATTTTTACAGACATCGTGATCAGCAAGCGGAGGTTGATGTGAGCAAAGAGTAGAAGTTGGCTGAACCAACCCGAAAAAGTACAAGCCACAATGGTGTACCTGCATTTCCCCTCGAATTTGACAGATGAGGAGCTCATGCTTCAAAATAAATATCAGAAGCTGAGGAAAAAGGTTGGCTCTATTACTCATACATAATGGAGAAGTTTAGAAATTTTATTTTTTTTTATTTCAAGTATAGTAATAAAAATAAATAAGAATTTAGAATGCAGTAATTATTACTAAAAATAAGTAATTTGATTAAGAGTTAAATTCAATTTCGTTCTCTATTCTGAAGAAAAAAGCACTGACGGACATGAAAGCCCCTAAAGTGGAACCGGAAAAGACAAATTTACACAAACGTCCATTAGATCCTAAAGATGCTAAGGAATTAGCGAAGAAGTTGATCCTAGCAGGGAAAGTTAGTATCCCGAAAAAGCCTGAAATGGAACGTACAACATTCAAGAGATCACGAGTTTTTGAGAGAAAGCTAAGCTCTAGTGTACGAAGCGATGTCCCTTATGGTAGCGGAGGTCAGGAAGCAGTTATGACACCGGCGGGAGATGCAATTCAGTTCGAGCCCTTTACTCCAGCCACTGTTTCTGGTGAACGTCCAGAGAAAGCAACTCCCGAGAAGTCTCCTGCGAGCGCATCTCCAATCGCTAAAGTGCCACGGTTCAATTCATACCGGGGTAACTTTACACCCCAGCGGGAAAATGCATATGAGAGCCCCCGCCATGGTGGTCAAGGAAATACTTTTAATAAACCTAAACGAGGTCCGACGCTGTATATACATGGTCATGGGATCACTGAACAGTTTCTTAAAGAAGTCTGTGGCAAGTACGGCAAAGTAGTGAGTGTAAAAATGAACTCTACTTCCAAAGGTTTCGTTACTTTTGATAAAGTTGAATCTGCGGAATCTTGTGTTCAGGAGGTGAGCTGAAGATTTGAAAATATTTTCATAGATTCATGTATTGTATATCAATACAGAAGACGGCAATTAATAACAATTACTTTTTGCGTTTTTACAGCTCAATGGAACCGTACAAGATGATATTCAGTTAGAAGTTCAATTCGCTCGCCGACAACCCGCAATCACTGGAGCAAATGATGGAAATGCTTCTTCCAGCTGGCAAACTCTAGCTACAAGTCAGTCACAAAAGGGAACCCACCAAGATAAGAGGGCTGCAGTTGTTTACGATGAACCATTTTAATACGTAAATATTGTGTTCTAGCCAGTAGTTTTAATTAACTTTCTAATAAGTGAGGGGAATTGTGTTAATCTCGATTTCATTTTTACATAAGTCGTATAAGTATATACTTGTTGGAACTGTATTAGGGAGTTGCCCTTTCAATTTACTTCTTTGTATTACTACCTGCTCTTATTGTTAACGCATACAATTTGCTCTCAAAACCCACTATTTTAAAGTAGAAGGGGTTTATTCAGTAAAGCAGAATTTGCAAAAATTATTTTCTTCGGATTCATTATTCCTGTATAAGGTAGATTTTTAACATAGCATCATGGTAATTTCATACTGAACTTGGGCCTTTGGTTATTTTCGTACTTACAAAATGTACAGGTTTCTGAATGTGGAATGTTAAATTAAAAGTATAGTAATGAATAAGTGAAATCATAACTGTTTACTTCCTTTTACGTGGTGTTCCTGTAAAATGTGTAAAATATATGGCTTTAGGTTAGTGTAACATCGCGTGAAAATGTAAGTCATAACACAGAATAAACTATGAGGTAAATAATAATAGTTTCAAGTCGAGTTTACTTTTATTGAACAACAGCAGACAGTAGTATACTAGTAGCGTTGAATGACCTTACATGTCTTAGATTAGATACGAACTTAAATCCTTATGGGATTTACACCTGCTGATCCCACTTATTTAGTTTCAAAGTTACTTAGGTTAGTTCCGTGCCTATCATGTTCGTGTCACAACTTCCGATAAACTCCAAAAATGCAATAATTAATTTAAGGACACCAAACTAGTACTAAACCAGTGTAAGTGTAAACAAGTTTGCATGTCACCTTATCACAAGCGCCCGGCCGTTGTAGTTACATCCATATGATACTTGAGCCCATGCTCAATGCAATTTTTAAATATAATTGCCTTGTATTATATCACTATCTCGTCATGGCTACTTCTACATCGTATGTATACGAGTATCATTAAATCATTATATACACAGATTTGTTAAAACTTTGAACTTCAATGAAAGCCTTGTGCTCATTAATTATTATGAAAGCACACATTCTTCCTGAGAATGCATTAATTTCCGTGATGGAATTTTCCTTCCCTCCTACTCCTACTAATTGCTATTATAATAGCTACAAGTATAATAGCTGTTCTAATTTCGGTATAGCATTTTTAACGATATTGTAGTAAACAACATTAAAACTATCAAGTGCCATACAATTACAGACTATACGTTCAAAACTTATCTTAAAAGAGTTGACATATGATATTTGCATCCTCAAAATTCTTTCCATGATTTTCACCAATACGTTTTTGCATTTATTGGGATCTTGATGTTAATATTGGCATGCTATATTCGAATCGTTCAAGTTGTGTATAAGTACATGAATATTAATGCACATGCTTATAAGCGCATATACAAATACTACATATAAAACTGCATCGCTTGGTAACAAATTCTGCAATTATACAGACTTCGCTTCGCATCCTCCCAATTCCATGCCGAAAAATTGCCATAATATTCATGATTTTTGACTTTAACATGCAACTCAATCATCCATGGAGCATCTTGTTTATGTGCTATCTGAGCAAATTAGTGTCACATCTAATTAGTCAATTTGAAAGTCTTATGGGCTACGGGAAATAAATCATGACAGCCAGCCTTTCGCATATATATAATGCACGGTTTAATGACAACGTGGACAGAATCATCACGATTCTGGGAAATTTAGGGATAAATTGAGGGATTCGTAATTATTTTATGACGAATCTCTAATGCTCTCCTAACTAATCATCAGGAAAATGATTGGAATCTTTAGTTTCTGGAAATAATACGTGGCAATTCTTGAAGATTTAATAAAGTTATGACATATGGGTTGATCATTGGGATCATGTGTGATAGAGCTGACAAACAGAACAGTTTTAATTAAAATGAATTAAAAGCAAATTTAACGTTTTAAAAAAATGATAATGGGGTGAATAGACATTTACCCGTGCGGCTCTTTGTACTTTTGGCATCTCTAATAATTCTGTAATAAGTTGCTGTTTTAGTCATGTAAATCTAATCTTAAGAATATCTATTCCCGGAACAGAGCACATGATCATACCATAAATAACTGCAGAGAGAGCAAAATGCAGAATATTTGATTAAAATGTTCATAATAATAAACATCGAAATTTATATAATGTATACTGGACTATGCCCTGCTGCTACTCATTTGTATATAAATAATGACCTGTACCTTAGCAACATCACCGAAACTCGTTCTTGAGTATCCGATAAGCCATATGAGATTTTATATTTTTAATTGATTCTGACTCAAATCTATTAATAATTTGTAAAACACAGATAATTTATTTGCCATACGCCATTGAAAAATAGCTGAAATTACAAAGAGAAGCTCACGGGTCAGTGGCGGACTTCCATAGGTTAGAAACATTAGAAAGCTATAAAATGCTTATCATTATCATTAATTTCCAATCAAATTGATTTTGATTACGCATCATGTTTTGTACTTTGACAGTGGACATATACGCAAGAAGAGCTCTTCAGACCAAGTGTCTGACTTTTAAGAATGTTATCATTACCAAATTCAATGAATACATACACATATCTGTATAATAATAACTCACATTGTAACACACAACTCTTAAGAGCTGTGTTACAAACTTTACCGACGTCCAAATGTATCATCTCACGGTCAGTGCGTACATAAGTCGAAAAGCTAACTTGAATAACTAGGCTACTAATTTACGACAGCAAAATTGCCCCGCAAACTGATGTTCTCGTGTTTCCTTTACAAGGTTTCAAGTAATATTAAGACAAGAATGCTGCTCTTTTAATGTTAGGTTAAGTAAGTATAAGGGTGATTATAAAATATGAATGAGAAAAAATGGAAACGATATGGCAGTTATTATTTTGAAATAATATGTACTGGCGTATAAATAAGTTTTACAAGTATTATAAATTTAATCTGTGATCGACATATTTAGCCTGGTGGAAAGAGGATTTGATGATCCCAGTCCAGTTCGGACCGGTGTAGTTGGTTGTTTTTAATAGCCTTATTCTTCACAGTAACTTAATAGTTTCTTGATCCATCAAAACAATATTGAGTTCATGTATCTCGCTTAAATGCAAATGGATTCATATGCTTATACATATGATATTTTATTTATCTTATTTATTTGCAATGTGATTTATTATATGGAGCAACTATCATCAGCCATGTTAATGAAAATGACATATATTTTCTCTGGTTGTTGGACTTGATTCATTCCGGCGTAAAAGCAAGAAAACATGTTTTTAAGTGAGCAAATGTTATGGTGTGAGTCGATAAATATACATTTATAAAAAGCAAATTCATACAAAATCAGCGTTCTGCATCCTCGTTTGTATCGTTTGTCATCTCTGTCATGTACTAGACATGTGTCCAGGAGGCTGGTGTGAGGAAACGCGACTTTCCTAAAATCATCTCCACACTTTCCTTACGTCGTCTAATAGCCTCTCTCATTGAAACGTATTTTCCTTTAAATTTTTAGAATTCACTGTAATAACAGTATACTAATGCGTAAATTATTAAAATTAAAGTTGACGACTCGGACAAAAGACAAGGGTAAAGTCCAGCAGTTAACATATAAGCCCTGCGATGCCATAACATTCTGTCTACAGTAATAATAATTATTATCACATTGGCATTGCATACAATTTTGTTATCGTTCGTCTTTTATGTGTTGTTGAGATTTTGACTTCTATATACTGATTTAAACTCCGTTCATAGAAATACATACGTTATGTAATGGTGTAGATACTCCATATTGACTCTTATCGTCTGTTTTCAAATAATTTTTGAGGCTAAAGTTGTATTAATAATAATATAATGCTGAATACAAAATGCTCTTGCATGGTCTTCATTCAAAAGTTGGTTTATATCAGGGGCACAGTAAAACTATCTACATGTATTAATCTTAAGTGCCGCTTTTTCGCACTGATAATTTTCACATCCAAAACAAAACAAATCGTTTAACGTCCGGCTTAAACTTTGAACTTTTAGCCCATTCAATTGAATTTGACTTTGCATTTTGATATCACACGTTAATATTACATTTAATGATAAGAGAATTTTGATTCGATAATCTTATTAATATTTTTTGATTGTATACAAATACAAGTGTACATAAATAGTTTATTTAAACCATTTTTATTTTCATGTGTGCAAATAATTTACATAATACTTTTTTAGCATTATAATGTCGTATATATAATTTATTTCATAACATATTTAGTTTTAGAAATGGTTTGATATATACGATGAAAGATAACCCAACAAAAACAACGAACTCAACCGAAACCATCAAAACAGCCGCACGCTTTCACAAGCTACCGACGTGTGGCCATTAAATGGTTTTTGTAAAAAAATATTATCATCCCCAAAGAAAATTAGACTAGGACATCCTTCCCAGGTCTAATTTCCGCAGCCTTATTTTTACCATCCAAAACTAATCTTCCACCTTGAAGTCAATGCTTTTTTGATTTCCTGTTTGTTGCACGCCGTCAGACGCTTCATCTTCATAAAATCGTGTCCAGAATATTTTGTAACTAATACTACTGGAATTATGCATGCTTATATGCAATAATTAAATTATTCCTTTTTATGCCATACTTAATCCATTGTGATAACTACTCATTGAAACATCTACTGCGAAAAAATCCTGCACTGTATTTATAATTTAACAAATACATATGTAGTTTGAATTAATCTTGAGCTGCAAGTATTTAAAACAAATTAAGTATTTTGAAGCATCACAAGTATTTTTAAGTATTAAATAAGTATATTCAAGTAGGTATTAAATAAGTATATTCAAGTAGGTATTAAATAAGTATATTCAAGTAGGTATTAAATAAGTACACATATATAAGTATTAAATTAAGTATATTCAAGTATCAAATAAGTATATTCAAGCTTCAATAAGTATATATTCAAGTATAAAATGAATATATTCAAGCTTCAATAAGTATATTCAAGTATTAAATGAATATCTTCAAGCATTAAATAAGATTTTTAGGCAAGTAAAAAATAAGTATTTGTAACTTTTCAAGAATTAAATTCATTTAAAACATGTCTTTGTCAGAAAAGTCTTGAAGGTACATTAACATTTTATTTGAGTTCATATATGTAGGGAAAATAATCTAACTTTTTACCATTTTTTAATGCCAGCTTGATCACCGTTGCATAAATAGTGAGCGAAACAGTCAGAGGAAATTAAGCCCTTGCTGCTGTCAATTATTGCATTATTTTGCCTTGAAATCTAATTTCTCTCCATGTGTATGAGCATGAAGAATACCTAATTGGAGGCATTCACCAATTTATGCGGTTTAGTCATTCTACGGAAAATAAAAGGTACTTCCTCCAGGGTGTGCATTTGTTTCATCATGACAGCACTTCAATAAAGTAAAATGTGCATTATTGTATGCATCCCATTGTTTTAAACAACGGAAAACTTCAATGCATGCGTGTAAAAATGCGTGCATGTGTGTGTCAGACTTGTAATTGTAGTAAGTTGGAATGTCAACAGCTCCAAAGAAACCAGAAGTTTAATTCCTCATAAAATTGGGTGAGACAGTAAAGAAGAAAGTTGTCACCTCGGAAGTCAATTCCTTTGTGTATTGCTGGTGCCCCAGCTGGGAACGTGGATGATTCAATCATGCAAATTCCCAGAGAGGAAGAATATTGCATATATGAAAACATTATAATGGAAGCTTTGGCGGTGCTCATAAAACTATGTCAAAACAATGAGAGAAAAAAATCAATAATATGCTGAAGGAGTGTCAAAAAAGTTTTCCAAGAACGTCGATTGTTCTGCAGTACCTGTTGTCTCCGTGGAGGTAAAATCATGTAAAGTAAGGAGGTACTGCAATGTCAAAGGACAGCTGATATTGTCCTACTGATTGTGCTAATTATTGCCAGACGAGCTTCTAATTAAATGTCAGAAAGGCTCCAACAGTTCCAAGAAATCAATTGATTAGTAATAATAATAACTATAGTAATAAAACTATCGGTAGTGAAGCTGGAAATTGTCTAGATAGAACCACATATTGCTGTGTAGATAAACAAATATGCCCAAAAAAATTATTACCAAAAATTTCTTCCTATACAGTAAATGTATGGTCTAAATGTATATACATAAGTATGTAAGTAATGACCATCGCATGTCTTCCTATATAATGACTCTTTTATTTCTCCTATATAATCTGTAATATCTATTATTTTTCCTATGTAATGACTCTGTTATCACTTGCCTGCGCCATACGCTAATTGCAATACCTAATAACTATTGAATGAATCGAATGATCACTTAAATTGTAATGTATTGAGCGTATATAAGTATACACACGCGATTACTATTTCCCACGTCTTCGCCGCACTCAATTAGTATCGATCCGTAACTTTATATCAATGACTTATTATTGGTATTGGGAAATAACTACTGTAATAACTGTTCTTATTGACATCGCCGTTGTATGAATATTATCTACATATAATAGTGAATTATATTATACGGGAGAGTAAATAAAAAATGGCTACTGGCGACTGCAAATAATAAAAACAAGGTCTTACCTCCCCATTGCTATTGATATGTTATCTTAACAGGATCCCTAAAGACCTAAAGCAGCAAGTATCGATAGAAATCAAACGACCACGAGTACCCAAAACTCGATCAATAATCAAAAGTTGAATAAGATGTCAAGGAATGAATGATATCAGATGGAGATTATTATATTTTTCATCGCAGAGGTAGCGACAACTTACCAATCACTTCCTGTTTCATCACAAATCTTCTATATAGTGTACTTGAATAATACACATAAAAGTATATATACATACTTGAGTTCTAAATGTTGTAATGCAGTAATATGAACTAACATGTACATAGATACTTAAAGCATGTTGTCCAAACAACCGTTTGATTATTGATTCTTCCATCGCATTTTGTGATTTTGTCTTCGTCATCTCGACTAATTACAAAGATAAATTATGGACGCCCCTCTAAGGGCTGAAAGGGTAGGAAGCTGTAACAAGTATTTGCATTTTGTCATTGTAATAAGACTGAAAACGATTTGATCTTCACACGAGCAACACATGTGATTTCTGAAAAGTGAACAATGCATACACATGTATAATAAAGGTATAAGTATAGGTAAAACAACTATACTTGTATACTATAGCCATGTTATGCAGGTTTTCTCTATATGTAGATTCTTGTTAGTTCATTCATAGCTTCATCGTGTAGGTCTTGAATTTATTTAAGCCACGCCGAGTTCATAGTGTCGATTATAGCATTAAGGTATTTTATTAAAGTAAATTCAATTCATTTCAATTCATGTTTATTCAAAGCTAAGAACGTTCCAGTTGTCGTCCATCATCATCAAAGTAAATGCTTTGATTCTCAATTACAGCGAATAACGTTTCTATAGAATAGCAATTCTGTTGTACTATACAGTTCTGTGTAGTCCAATATTTCTGTAGAATACTTAATTTCTGTATAATGTCTCTTCTAATAGAAATTTTGTTTAGTAGAGTTGAATGCTTACACAAGGATATTACACGGCTCGTCTATAGAATCACAGCAAAAAAGCAAGACAGGAATCACGAATACTTTTGTTGGTGGAAGTTTCGTTTATGTTACATGCTCTCGACCAATGTTACTAAATTGCGTGTGTACGTTTTTAAGGCCATGCAGCAGTACCGTATAGATGCGTATAGGTGATTGTTATTAGTGAGCCGATGATTTGCAATAATGGAAGGTTCACATTTATATTACATTGGGTAGGAGAGAGACACATTTTTTCATTTTGTTGTAGAATATCTGTTTTTACTACTAAATAGTAAGGTAATTTATCAAAATAATAAATGTTATCTACTATGTAAATATATACTTAACTCACCTACCGTAAGTATACATTGAAAGATTGGTATAACTTGACTATATACAAGCTGTCAAGTAACAAGAGTTGGGATTTACCAGAAGGAACATTTTTTATCCTGCTGGCCTTAACAGGTCACTCAAGCTTTCAGCTTTGGAGGACAAGGTGAATGGTTATTGAACACCTATTTAAACTTACGTTCGTAATCATATACTTCAAAACATCATGCAATTCATATCCCTTGCATAAGTATAGAATTAACCCCACTTATATATAGAATCATTGACGTGTTGTGCTTGCGTACATATATACAATGGGAAGGAAATCTATAGCGGCCAATTGTTTGCTGTTTTTTAATTTCCACGTCGAAGTCGTCTATGAGTCGGTGTTTAGTATTTACTTACCCCAGTAGGCGTGGGTATGATTTAAAATTCTGAAATGTTATTGTTATGAAAATTAAAAATTAAAGTAAATAAATACTCTTACACACCTATAAAGTATTAGTTTGTTTGTTGTCGAGAGCGAAACCTTGCTGCACACTATTAGTTATTGACTTGCGATAACTTCTTAAACGATGCATGAAATAGATTCCTGCTGCTATAAACTTAGAATAGCCTTGTCATATTTGCAAATATTGAGAAGTTTGTTAGGAAATACGCATAATTTTATTAGATTCCATAAGACTAAACGTCATTTAAGAAAGAAGCGTCTAAGCTTCTGGAATGTCACCTTATAAAAGTACTAGGAGCAAATTAAACATATTACCATATTCCTTCTTTTGACTTCCTTTCGACCCAATAATCTTGTTATTATGTCAACAAGCATCGTCGTTATGCACAATGGCGACAAAATACTTAAAACTTAACTGACGTCATTCTTGCAACAGAGTCCTTGTGCCTATGAAACGCAAATCTTATTAATCAACATTATCGTTTCCCATAGCGTGCTTATAGCGTATAGTTCAACAATGCATATAGGTACCATTTTTAAGAACATAATAACGAAAAAGCACATATATACTTTACTTATTTACAATTTCATGCATGTAGATATATTTTACATCTACAGAATCAGCATATTTATAGTTTGTCAACATAATTGAAAAAATTGCCACAACAACACGGAGTTACTGGAAAATTTTGTGGACACAATTAACTGGCAAGTTAGAAACAGACAACAAGTGCCGTGTATGTGTATGTATATATACTTGTGTACATATGGAGTACCAAACACAATAATTAGGACCCTCTCATACACAAAATGTATTCCAATTACTGCATGGAATTAATAATAACAATGCAACAATTTTAAGCAATGACTCTACTGCGTTGTTAAAAATTTTCCGCTCTCGCTTGCTTTCCCATACACGTAATACATGAAGTATAAGTATAATATTCATAGTATTTCTATAGTATCTCTAACATGCTGGATAGAGGTTATGAATAAATGCAGCATATTGCTTTTGTCTTTTGTGAATGCATAATAATAGAGCGTGGGACGTTCTTAAAATGAGATGCTTAAAAATGCAAGTAAGTACTTCTTGACACTATTATTATTAGCATGGCAAATAACCATGTAATCCGCGGATGATGTAAGAAAAGAAGGAATTAAGTAGTTAGCATATTAATACAATGAAGAGATGGAATCTAAATAGCGCTCTTGATTGCACAGTTTTGTTTAAATAATTACTAATTAGAGCATATAGTGAATATAATGGTAATGGCAAAAGCTTTATAGTGAATAATGAATCTGAATGTAATACGGTTTGAATTCTAATGTAAATTATACTACTGTGAGTACACTTTTGTCATTGTTTCAAGGTGATTTCATATTTAAACAGGTGATTTCATTGTATATCTTCTAAAAAACGTTTTGTGCTTCCAAACAGGAAACTAACCTACCTTATTAAAAGTCCCATTTATGGAGATACCGCATATCTAAATCTAACTTTTGAGACACTGGCTATTGAGATTGAGACAGTTTTAAAGCTGCGGAAGACAAACAGCATGTCAAATATCTGTATAGGTATATTATATACAACGAGAACGGAAAATGTGGTCTCTCAAGTGCAAAGCCCTTTTGTGCAGTAAACAAAAAAAGCTCTGCCGGATTGAATGCGTGACTCGCTTTCAAAGAATGACAATAATAACAGACAGCAGAAAACACACTGCGCGTTGTTTGTTGTTTATTGAGATTGTAACACGAGGAAAACAAATAAACACTCTTCTCACTGTGCTATGGCTTGTGTTTGGATTGACATACTGAATGACTATTTCAGTCAATAGAATTAGCGACATGTGTATGTTCAAATGCGATTTAGCATGTAAGCTAGTATAGTTATTTAACGGTTTTGGCATGAATTTATTGTCTACTGTTTCATGTGTACCTAAGTACACAAATATAAGTATAATGCGTGTAAATATACGTATTAAAAATGTATATAAAATCATGATGACAGAAAATGAAAATATTTTTACACTTGTTTTATTTCTTAAGGTATAGTAAAGAGATTATGCAATGCGAATAATAATAATTTTGTTTAAATAATACCAGGTTTGCATTTCAGGTTTCTTTCCCTTTTGCTTCATCAAACAATATCTTCCTCAGCTATAAACTGTACGTATTGTTGCGTCTCATAAGCTCCTAATGACTGCACGCTTTGGATCTATTATCGTGCTGTTACTTCACTTAATTATAAGTAAATATACTTTTACCATAAGTATAAGTATAGATTTATGTTTGAAGCGCATTTTTTTAACAGCACAATATAGTATTATTATCGACGACACGTTTATTCAATTGATGAGAAGCAGCAGCAGCAGGTTGCTGCTCTGTTGTTGTATAGAGATAACAACACTTGTGATAAACAATTTTTACTTTTTTTATTTGCTTAAATGCGTGAAATAATGATTAGTGGAACCACGTTTCTCTTCTGCTGTTGTTATTGATAACAATGAAGGTTAGAAGGCATATACATATAAACGAAGAATTATTGTTGCAGTGGTAAAAGTTTCATTTTTCACGTAATTATGCGTTTTGTAGTTCTTTTTTTTGCGATTCCCTTCATCTGTAATTTGTTTACATTTCAAGTTATTTAATCTCACAGAGTTGTGGTTCAATAATGGTTCACGCTTTACGACGTTATAGTATTAATTAATGTACTTTGCAGTGTTATTGCAGCAAAGCTAAACACTTGATGACTTTTATAGAAATTATTAGCATATACTAAACCATGGATAACGAGCTTATCTGTTGCGCGAGGGTTTAGTATACTAAAATTGACAACTGTTAATACCGCAAGTCAAATTTACGGAGTCAAGCCTCACCATAATTTTGTAATTTGTAGAGAGACACTTTCTTTAAAAATCCAATTGTTATAATAGAAGAAGAAAGCTGTGAGGAATTCAGCCCATATGAAACTTAATCCTGCGAGTCAAGCTCGAAGGTGTAAAAGTTAATCCTTTGATCCACGCTAGACACTATAATATTCCTAGTTAATCTAGCGATACAAGCTCAACGGTATTGATAGTTAATCTTGCTATCTGAAGCTCGAAGGTATACTGAGAAGTATGTATTTGCCTACAATATAACTGCCAATACCTATTAAACAAGCTTACTAACATTGATAGCTACAGGGAAAAACGAGACAGGAAGCCGCATGCATGCTCCACGGTATTTTTTGCATTAAGCCATTGAAGATTTAATTACATTTGCGCAGCTTTAGCAGAAACTCATTTGTATCGAAATGGTGTGGTGGAAGCTTTAGCAAGACCGAAGCCGATATTGGAAGATTGAATCTTGATCGAAGACAGCAAAGTGACATCTCATGCAGGTTGAGCTGAAGAAATTTCCTAAATGAAATGCAATGTTACTCCAAGGTTGATCGACCTTGTGAATTTCCGTCTCTTCTTTAAATCGAATTGCAAGAAGAAGAAAAAAATCACCCTTTCTGAATTGTCAAGTTAATTTTAGCACACTGGATACAAAAACACATAAATTTCCCTCTCTCATTCTTCCCCCGCTTCACAACCTTTCGTAAAAGGTGCGGCACGGTGACAGATTGCATTAGTGTATATGTATTGGCTTCCTTGGGAAAGGCGTGAAAACGGTGAGCACTCGAGTTACTTTATTATACCCAAGGTCCCCTGAGGTTTTCTCGGGATGCTGTATTTTTAAGTGTTTGATTACACAAGTGATCACGACACACCGTTTCCAAGCAATTCCAGGGATTTTGTTTGTGTCGCACGGGCTTGAATCATTGCGGTATATACACATTCAACACTGCCAATATTATTAAAGGTGGAAAAGCCAGTAGGGCAGGGTAACAACGATAAGGATTGTTTACGGATGAAACGCGTTTACACAGGCTTGTTTTGTATTTCGTGGGTAAAACATTTCCTCGAAATTAGGCTTCTACGTTTTCTGAAACATTTTTCCACGTACTCTAGATTATTCTATTTCTCTAAAAGCTTGCATGTTAGTGCATACACTGAAGACTTTGTTAGTTTCTTTTTGTTTTTGCGTAGTTCATCGATGATATGATAAGGAATATACACACGTATGTTTGCGATAAATCCCCGTTTCTATATTTACTGTCTGAGTCTCGGGTCCATAGGGTTAAGGATGTTGATGTTAGTAAATATTGGGTGAATTAGTGCAGTCGGTGATACCTGATCCGGTCTAATGAGTAGCCAAGCTTAAACAATAATAAAGCTTTGCTTATATCTGTGCTTGGTAGGTTTAAACCATAACAGCATGCATAGGTACATATTTGCAAACGTACTTAAGCCAACTCAAACGTTACCTGCAGACAGTAAATAAACCCACGCATGCAGCCTTTAACTGTCCGACGCGTCGGGTCGGATCGTCATCCGTAGCAGCTGGACATGTCTTACAGCCAGGATAGAACTATTCTCGTTCAGAGCACATAATTTCCCGTTAATTTATGATAGTGCCCATAGTTATCGCTCATATTCATATGATATGTTTACATAGCAGTCATAATCTCTCTTGACTTCGGGCTAATTTGTCGGTTTACCATTGACCAATTAAAATATTGTGAATTCCGAGAAAGCGAATGAATCACAACTGTTTTTTGGTACGTTACGTAATAATGATATTATTACCTCGGAGGAAAACGTTGACAACACGGGAAAGATTTTTCAGACGAATGCAATTCTTTTATTGTTTCATTTCAAGGTTGTGTTGTCATTTGGCAAATATTGTGAGGAACAAATCTTGTGTGTGTCTGACTCACTTCAAGAAGTGTGCAATTTGTAAAGTTACAACGACTTGCAGACGGAGAAATGCTTTTTATGATTTTAAAAAACATGAAATTTGGTTTTTATCCACCTCCGCAAGCTTCTCTTGAAGTTAAGTACGTGTAACCATATGTGAAATGATTGTAGGAACTTCAAACCATAATCCTTTTAGTAGATCTTGTGCTTGAGAAAGATAAGAGCGGAACCAATGAAGAAAAAATCCCCGGAGGTTCAGATAAAAGAGGCAAAGTAGTTACATAAGTTACATTTCGACGTTGTTTGTGCTTCAGACCACATCCTCAGAAATTCTTGTTGTTTGTCCTTTGTGCATTTATATCTCTGCCTATATACAGTGCTTGTAAAAAGGATGTCCTTAATAAATATGTTTTTGCTTTGCAATCGTTGTTTTTGTGTATATACGAACTGGTTCATGTATAATAAGTAATAAGCCCTGTAGTATATGTACACTTTAATACGTGGCTGCCTCAATGAAAAGGAGCTTTGTCAAGGATGAGTCACGTTGTGTCGCACATGCTGAACTCAAACACAGCGATACAAAATCTCATCTTCCCTACGCTTAAATGACGTCACTACTTAGCAGTGATTTGGATCATCGATACGGATTAATACGAAATATGTTTTTAAATATTTTGCGTAGATGCAGTCTTAAAATTTGACAGCTGGCTGAATTGATGTTATTGAGAAGATTTATATCTTATGTAGGTTGATCTTTTAATGCTCGTGTTCTGTTTTTCCATCGGATTTCGTCATTTATATTGACAGTTTATATGAACAAGATCTCAAAAATTGTTTTAGAGTAGCTTTGAAATGTGTTCATTATGTCCGTTGGTGTATAAACAAATGCTAATTTGAGCTAATGACCTGGCCCGCGCTGTCAGGTGTTCTTACAATCAAGTGAGCATATATTAGCAGGTGCAAAGTGTGTGATCTCATCATAATTTCTTTACACGGATATGACTGCTGTAGGACACTAAGGTATCTAATGGATGTAATTTGACAAATTAATTTCCAGTCAATAATACCTTCAAGTAATCTCTGTATATACAATATATGTAGATACATTAACGATATATATCTGTAATATATGTGTGTGAACTAGTTTACCAATTTGATAAATAAATTATACGGACATCTGAATTGTTTCTTGTAGGAAGCCCATATTGCTAATAGATTTACGGTACATGTTTAGTCTCATAGCACAGCAAGCAAGATCATGTATACGTCACACGTATAAAATCCAGTTCATTCCAAAAAAGCTAAAGTTTGTTGACTTGCCAGTATGTCTGGTGAGACTGATTGGAAAGCTAACTAATAAGTAATTACATGGTTGTTGGACAGGCTAATTCTATGCGAAAAGTAAATTTTGGGCTTGGTTGGGGCGACTCTGATTAAAATTTAGTGGATGACATCATCCTTCAAGATACATAGGTGTCACATTACAGTGCAGCTGCAGTTACTTTATATCGACCCTGGTGTTCCTTTGTTTTGTTTCTCAGCTTGTAGATAAATTTAAGAAGTACGTATGTAATATTTAATATTGAATACATTACATATGAATATTTAAATTCATCTTACAATATGAAAAGATGTAAAGTGAGTCCCAAAATCCAGGTTGCCACTACCTTGTAATTCAAACATGTGTGCAGTGCACTTTCATTCAATTGTAATTCAAATATGTGATGATGATATCTTCTAATGACGCGATGATACTTGTTTGTAATTTTGTATGTGGTTGTAATGCGAGGTAGCCTTAAAATTTCATAATTGAATACCATTTGTAAGCGCAGTAAGCAGTTTTTCCTAAAGCAAAGTTCCTTCAATAAACCCATCTGTACATATACATCACGTCTTAAATTGAAATGTAACGAGTTTACAGAGGCTTTTGGAAGGATGATTAATATTTGATACAAAGACTAACTGCCATGTTTGTTTAGTATTATGAGAATCATAATCAGAGCAGAGCCTCATGGACAGTTCCAAGTACAGCCGCATATGTGTTTTTAGTCATTATGTTTAAAATAGAATAAGACACCACATATGTACGCAATTATATAAAGAACGGTGACCTTTCTCATTTTAACAGCGAAGGAAAAAGTATCTGATGATGTATATGTACATGTAGTCTGTGTAGCAAGAACAGCCGATACCTCAACTTTTACAGTCAATTATGTACTCCATTATTGGATACTTTACATCCGATCATGTACTTTGCACGATCATAAAAACGGAAAAGGAACTTGGTGACTGATTTGGTTTCAGCTTTAATACATTTTGGCACACTGCTTGCATATATCATTTATGTACATGTCACATCTTAAAATGCCACACACATTCAACCGAACAGATTGTTGGATGTGCTTCAGCGCTATACCCGCAATAATAATGGCAACGGTTTGGAAAGACATGTACACCCCTACCGCAAAATACTATCGGGTATAATGAAGAGTAAAAGCTCATTCGCAGAAAAAAGCCCCACTTTCCTCTGTAGCCTTGTTGTCGTTCACGTCGTTGTCACTGAACTATCATACATTGAGTTGCCAAAAAAGTGTGACCCCGTCGGTCTCCATCATCATTTTAGCTTGAAAACATCACTTATGTTGAGAGTTCTACCGAGAAATCTAATTCAAGGAACAAACCTTTTATTTCTTGTTCGCAGTCCAAAGTTCCACCTTCTGCAACAGTGCCAGTCAGCTTGTCAACCTCGGGGCGTAAATCCTTAATGAAAATAAAAGTCTCGGAAGCAGGATTAAAAATGAGCAACGTGTGCATAGGCCACGGGATAAAATCTGAACCGGGAACTCTATGATCTGAAAGTAAGAGTTTTGCATGTAGAAATATAACCTAAATATTTTAATGAATCTACAAAAGTAGCGAACATTGAGCTTTATTTTTATTTATGTATGACTCCACAGTCTAAAAGTTTACATACATACCTATCTGCCTTGAAATCTTTTCTGGAACATTAACCAAGAAACAAAAATATTATTGTTTCACTTTGTCGTGTGCGTCACCCCATGTATTGTTAATAAGTGAGGTTATGGGAGAGAGACTATTAAGTTTATCTCGGAAAAACGAATGATGATTCAAAAATCAAATGGAACAGACAGAGGAAGCTAACTTTTAAGATGTGTTTTCCAACTGATAAGGACCAAAAGTCCCTACCCCTACAATCCAGAGAACTGTATATACATAAATATTTTTGTAAACACTTCTAGTAGCTTATCTGACACTTCTCTTTCGGTTCGTATAATTTTCGTGAGAATTTTACATGAAGGATTCTTTCAAATGGCCTGGGTAATGATATAATCACACACACACACATACTTGTCACTATTATTTGTAGTAGCTACATATGTACGTTGCCTCTATAAAATACGATGTGACACTTTGATTTTTCTTTTGCTGACTGACTAGTGTATACATAAGCGGAAGACGTTGGGACGGTGTCAAATTTTCTTCCTTTGCTGTACTTGTGTATACAAATGCAAATAGTTTATATCTCCGTTTTAGTTTATATCTCCGTTCCCCTCCTGTTTTTACTATACTTATACACTAAAAAACTTACTCTATCCTTTACAACATATATTAACACTTTCGGGTTCTGTGTTTGTCATCAGTTCACTAATTTCCAACTTGTAAGAACTACATGACGATATGATATTATGTTCATCAAGATTGAAACCAACAAACAATTTATTTTTAGTAGATTATTTGTGTTTTGTGTTGTTACTTATTATAACCCGTTCATATTGTTTTGGTAATATTGTAAACCATTTTATAGGATCAAATCTGTTTGAAACGCCTGCTGACTTTTTGGCTCAAGTTGCCACAACAAATGCATTTTAACCTGCATTTTTAACGATTAATAGATTTATTGGGGCAATATGCTGCATTCACCTCAAATTGCATTACTAAACGTAGGTGAGTAAGTATAGGTACACTATTTTAGTCCAAAGTAAGTAAATGCTTAGATAGGAGCCAAAAGATTAAAAATAGTATTCAAATGTTTAGAAAAAAGATTGAAAATAAAATCTAAAGACGTTGAACAACCTGAAATGAGATCATTGCAGAAATTGAAGCTAATTTTTAATGTTAGTGTACAGGCACTACAAACTTTATTGCTATCTCCAAGAATATAAATCTATAAACGATAAAGAAGGTACTAATAGAAGTAGTAAAAATCCAAGATAGATAATATCTTTTAATTTACGGGAATCGCAATTTGTGCATAATAATTTGCATAATAAAATAACGATAAAGTAAAAATGCAGTAGCAGTTGCATATTACAGTGACATGACAGCCTTTCCACGTGTTGGATAGTTTATCTTTTAGTTGGAAAGATATAATTAATTTTAGCTATGGTGAACGTCGTCCGTACGTTGTTCACATGCTCTGCGTGTGTGTTCAACGGAGTCGCGAGAGAGAAGCCTGCGAAAGAATTCTACGAACTGCGAACACTGCCAACATCAACGCAGAGTGCCAAGCGTATTAAGCAAGTCTCACTTCTCGCTCTGGCTTCAGTTCGTGAATCGCAGTCGAAGAGAACGGTCGTGAAAAGTTTGGCATCGAATATCTAACAGTTCAAAAGCATTTACCTTTGCGCTCACCATACTAAATACAATTTGTTGTATTAAACCATATATTGTTTTAAAAGTATCATCTTCCCCATAAGGGACACTTTTGGGATTTACGCTATACCTATCTATCACTTGGCTTGAGAACGGTTACATTGAGTATCTTCGGGAATTATCAGTGACTATATCACTAAATATTTGTCAAAAAGCCCTTGGAATCCTTGTGATAACGACGAGTATAAAAGCAAAGCTACGTTGACAAACAAGCTTTGTTCCATTTCAGACTCGCTCACAGACAGTGACCAAATAAGAGAACAATCTTCAGTGACATATAAACTTGGAGTGAATTTTGTTGAAGTAAAATTTCTGAAACTATAATACCTTTTGATCACAGACAATCTGTAGATCAATTTTTTGAAGCATAAATAAAAAGGAGAAGATTCGGAAATGAGTTCACCCTGCGTCGTAATGGCACCTACACCACCAACCTTCCACAATTTTGAGGCTCACAGCCCAGCGACAACCAGCCCCGGGTCTGTCAATGGACTGAACGCCCTCACTAATTGTGTCAGCAACAATGACCCCAGCAGCAATGGCTACAGCAGTGCAAATGAAATCATGAGAGGTCATGTCACCCTTCTCAGCTCGTCTCATGGACCTCAAAGAGTCATCCTCTCCGTTTTCCGCACCTCTGTTGACCATTTCGCTCTCGTTTACCCCGACAACAGGTTAGTATTTTATTTAAAGTGTACTACAAATTATTGTAGATATTCGTATTTATAAGTTATCAAGTCATAATAATTACTTATAAAGTACTACTATTACTTGTACACTACTATTACCTACTATTACCTACTCAATTATACTTATACTTATAGTGGTCCATAGTAATAGACTCGTGTCATATTGATAACAAGTTACTACTAATTGATTACGTATTAACTCAAGTGATAGAAATGAGGTGATCGGTATTTAATTGCGAAATACGGCACTACAGTAGAAGTAGCAGGTGATTAGCATTAAAAAAGTTGAGATTATTGACTTTGAAGTTTGCACCGATCAATCGAATTTTATTTTTTTACTCTCATGAATGAGTCTTAGCTTTCTCAGAATCGCCCGTCATATTTTTATAAGTAGCTGTTTTTAGCATACCTATTTTTGTAATGTAAAAAATAATGCTTTGAACTTGCATCAATATTGTTTTTAGCAATGACGATTTTAGCAATAAAGTTTTTCATGTTAAGTATTTATGATCGTATAGTATTCCCCATTGTACTTTTTTGTTGTTGTGTAAGCGTTATTAAGTTCGTGGAACACAACGAGGGATGACTCATTTGCAGTGTATTAGCTTGTGTAGTGTACGTAACTTTGGCATAAACAACTTAATCATCTGTACTGTAGCAGGCTTCTTTCGAGGAATCGTTAAAAAGTAGTCGTCGTCATCGGCAAAGCAAAGTCCAACCGCCAGTCTTTAGCTCATCTTGGCTAAATAGGAATCCAGACAAATCTACTGACCATCTTCATCTCCCCCCTTAAAGAACAAGAATCCTCTTTTTTCCTATTCCCAAAATTCCTCTATGTAACTATATACATAAATATATGGTATACATCATGATTACTAATTTGAACATACTTCCCATCCCAGGCGATACAATCTCAGACAGAATATATAGTATTATACCTGAATGAAACCAAAAATGGTTGAACATCTTCTACCGTTTAGTATCATAGCATGTATTTGTAAGGAATTTGCATTCCTTTTATGTGCTTTTTTGCATTCAGGGTATATACAGCCTCATTCACACACACAGGAAGGGAAGATGGAAGATTCATGAATCTTTTTTGCAAATGACAGCAGCAGGACTGGTTTTTTTCAGTCCTAACCGTTCCCAAGAGATTGAGACTTTATATGTGAAGGAACACACTTTTTCCTTATAAAAATGTAGACTGCAACGATGCAAGTTTTAACGGTTCATTGCAATTTCAGTGCATCGTAGTGGTAGTGTTTCTTATACTGGTAATCTCACAGTTGCATCTTGTTGCTGAGATACAACGCGACGTCCTGTAAACCAAAACGACATTGTTTGTTGATGCTGTAGCTGCCACAATGAGCACAGAGCTTTTGAGATTATAATGCTAAATCTATACACATAGTCAAACGTAACATAAAGAAGGTGTACAAGTGCAGGGTTTTCCTTGCGGAACGGTAAAGTGAACATATACATAATGAACTTCGTAATTATTATATTTGAGAGAAAGAAAAATCTCATTCTATTACTATTCCAACTGTAAACAAGTTATATGCAGTCTGAATTGTTGGAATCCATTTCACTCAGCTTCACATTGACTATGAGCATGCTACAAGCAGGAAGCTGTTTTTCCCAGGAATAAATAATGTAATTTAATTAGACTTGAATTAGGTTAAAGTAATTCATGTATAGTTGTTCACAATTTTCCATTTATCATTTAAGTTGTGGAGTTCCTTTGAATTCCTGCATTTTACTTTCAGAAATGCATTTATTATGAGAAGATTAGGATATGCTGATTGGTATTGGTACACACGCTTCTCAAGATTCCATTAGCTGGCTATTCGAATGAAGTTTTATCTCATTTGTAAATGTCATTGCATTCATTTTAATAATGTTAGTCGGTATTTTTAGATTTAATTGATCCTGGTGAACATCGAACGTAGTCGTGAGAAGTTCCCATATGTGTTAACATCTCTGTAGAATATGCCACCTTTATCAAAATTATTGACTCAGAAATTTAATCAAGTAAAAGGATATTGATATGAGATTATCTTCGTTTAGAGTAGGAGTTTAGAAACAGAGGTTTGAGTTCCAAAGCAAGTAAATTGGTATTATTTTGAGTGACAAGAATAGAAGTTTGTCGAGGATCCCGCTCATCTTCCTTTTCCAATATAAAATCCAGATAAAGCCGCACTGATAGCCCTCTCGTATCCTTCTCAAAGTTCATTAAACCAGAGGAACTCAAACCAGATTAAACGCAGGGTCTCTTTCAATAAGTTTGACTACGAATCCTCGTGTTCCAACAGATTTAGTGGTTTTATTGTCTTATGCTTCTACATATAAGTTTTGGAGTTTTGTCAACAAAGATTATAGTTACTGATGACACAATGTACCCAAACAAAGTTTTATAATAGCTTAGTTTTAATATATTACACACTCCCTGAAAACTCTAAGCATTACTGCAAAACATTTGGTAATAAAAGAATGTGAATGAGTGTGTGTCAGAGATGTTTATGTTGTAAATCAAATTTAAAAGTGCAGGCAAGATGGGTCATTGTTGTTGCTTCCAACTAGAACTTGCATTATTATTTAAAATAACTTGTGATAACTTTATCGTGTGTATCCAAATTTTATTGTTTTTGCGCTTAAAAATAAGATTTTATTATTTTAGCATATAAATGAAGGTTTTATTTTTTTACAGTTTTTTATTGGTTTTTTATATACTTATACTCATCCAAAATTATCCGTGGCGTGAGGTTGCGACAAATAATTTTGGCTTGTTTGCATTTTTTCGTTACATGCATTGACATTTATTTATGATTCTACTGCATGTAACTTTGTTACGACTCCGTGTATTTTCTATATATTTCTGCCAGTCAAAACTTAGACGACTGTCCCAATTATTAGGACGAGTATATATACCTAAGCGAGGTTGCACATGCTTTTTTGCATTTTTTGTTGCCGACGAGTCCTAGTGCCCATTTTAGAGACAGAAATAAGTGACCATTATTGCGTACCTTGAACTAACTTTTGAAAGTACATATTTGCATAGGTAGGTAACATTATATTGTTAACCGTTTGCATTGATGTATCTACTCTTGGTTCATTTTTTGTATCTCTCTAATATCTCTAAACTTATGAAGTATACAGATGACTTCAAAAAAAAAGAATAGAGAAGGGACTTACAACAACAACTTTACTATTCATATTTTGCATTGTTTGAGTTTTCAACAAATGATAACAGTATGTATTTTGACATGATCCACAAATGCTTTTAAGGTTTGTTATGTACACTATAAAAATGTACAACTATATTTTATTTTATTTTTAGAGTTACACAGAAGCAAACACGACATTTCGTGTAAATTATTATTAATAATAATTCTGCAGTATTCCCAAAAGCTCATTCATGATTATATGCTTTGCAAACACCTGATTATTGCAAACGTGGTATGTACATTAGCATAGATAAGCGCAGACTTTATCAAGTGTAAATAAATATTATTACTGTGTTTACAACGGAAAATAAAATATATTTTCCCTGCAAGAAGCTATACAGCACCAACCATCATCCGTTGAAAATAGCTTAAATTTTTATGTCTTGCAAATTTATTTATGAGTGAATTTTTGCAACGAAATTTAGCTGCTTGCATTTAGTATCTTTTGTATGTACACTGCATTGACGAATCGACATTCAGCATAATACTTAGGTCGTTTCCATTCACCTCAGTTGTACAGTACAGGCAAATTACTGTGTCATTTATTTACATGTTATATGGCCACCTCTTTCTGTAACCGACATGTTAAAATCCAGCCCTCTATAATAAAGCAGTGAGTCTTTACTTTGACTGAGAGATTGTCTATTCTATATGGTTTCACAAGTTCTATTCTTTCATGTATATTATTGGAATTTATAATTATTTTAAGAATTTTCTTTTTCGGTATTTTGTTTACCTTTGTACGTATATGAATATGGTACATATTTTTAAACTACTAATTTATGTAGTATATGAAGAATAGAATAAATATTAAAAACAGTGTTTTTCCATGAACATTATAATTTGCAGTTCAACAATACGTTCCTATATCATTATATTATTAGTTTATGTGAAGTATTTAGCACTGAAGAGGTTTTCTTCTTTCCACACTCACAGCAGAGTTATAAACAGTCGTAGTTTGAGGTTTTGAAGGGTTACATTATAATTCCAAATCGTTTATTTGATGAGTCTAAAAACAGATGGGAGATGATTTGTGAAGCAATGTAAAGGCATATAGGGAGATGAGTTCATTTTCATGATCACTCATTCACATCATGCTCATCCAGCTCAGCTCGTGTTTAAGCTTTTGGATGCCAATAAGCGACATAATTCATGTCTTTATTGCCACACTAGAAGTTCAGAGTATGTCAGTCAACATTCATGTTTATAAGATGAACGTTCATAAAGATGGATGTACCTTAGTAAGGAAAATGGGAATAGAATTTTAGATGATAGCATTGATCTTAGGAGGCCGTTTCGAAATTTCGCATTAACTTTACTTAGATACACATAACAACACCACGAGCTATATTAATCGCATCCATGGATACAATAACTTACTCAGAAAGAAACAACTTTTATGTTACCTATTTAAATAGCTCCGAGGTGATCTGAAATGCTTATAAATAGTAAGCATATTTAGATTGCTTAGCGACGCCACTTATTTCTTTATGCATAACTTGTTTACATTATGACGATTTTCGCAATGTACTTTTATATTGATGCTGTAATAAGTTTTGAGTTTATTCACCGACTATGCTTTTAGTTGATGGAAAATACATTTCATCTTTATTAGGCGGAAGCTCAGAAATTTAATTTGAAATGGCTTCTATCCATAATAAATGCTTACATAATAATAATTGCGATAGCATAAAGCATGGTCAATAAATATAAAATCAGACAAATTAGCTAATAGTTACACATGGTGAGAGTCGTGATATTAGTTGTAGATTTCCAGAGAAAAAGTCTAAACAGTAGAACCCATTTAGATAAGGATATGTAGTCAGTCAGTCAAGGACACATATAAATGTAAAAATCAAATGTTTCATGGAAAAACATGTAAATGAAAAGCATGTTTGAACAAGCTACTGCTGAAAATGGTAGGAAGAACGATTTTAGTAGTTTGAAAAACTCATATGCTAATGGCCTACACGAGATGCCTTTAAAAGGAAATTTCTTCTCAATGAACTTCTCAATGACAAGTTGGTCTAGTGGTTGATTCACTGGATCATTTGTGAAGCACATGAACTTCCAGCTAAGCAATAACTTATGCCTACATTTAGAATGTACATACACATAATTAGTATTAGCTTTGAAGGGTTGTTACATGAGGAAATCTGATCTGATTTTGGATTAGGTACGCACGTCTTGCAGTATTACAAGAAGATATAAGTATGACAAAAGGTATAAAGAATACAAGTTTAGGAAAAAATTATATTCTCGGACAAACGATTCGTTAAGAGATGTGCAACTCTGATTGAAACACAATAGCTAGAGTAGGTGTTTAAGTTGTTAACTTGAAATTCTCTCTCTGCTAATGATTTAAAATGACACCCGCAGCAATGACTTACCACAATATAGACTTGCTGGATTATATGGTTCATACCTCAAGCAGTAATAATTGTTGAAGTTGTTGGTAGTTTGTGTATGCCGAACACAGGTGCGCAAAGAAGATGATCTCATCTTTCACCTGCTCACGTCGTCTGTTCCCAGACCTTATTCGGGTGTACAGTTTTTTCATCGCTTCTCCTTGCTGCTTTAATTTTTGCCTGCTCCATTGTTGTCTATATAACACATAATATGTTACGGTAGTACATGGAGTCTGTAATTGCAAGAAGGTCCTTCTAGATACAACCACTCACTATATGCACTGAGTTTAAGTTACAAATCATGTGGGCAATATATTCTTGAAAGGGCATGGCAGAAAACTTGTCAACAGTCAATCGTGTTAGGGCAGTCCAAGGAATAAATAGTACTTAAAAATAAAGGATACATTTATTCAGTGCATTGCATATGTAAGAAAGGATTATTTTACTATTTGCATTCGGTTGTATTTCTTTTTCTGATATTATAAAACAATCCTTCCATAAGATACTTCGTCTTTGAGTGCATAATGGCATGCAACTGTGCAAATTACAATTTATGTATATCGCTGCTCCTTTGCATTAATAATTTTTAATCTTATTTTTATTAAAACACATACGGTCTCCATATATGGCTTGGTTATAGACAGGCTGACAGGAAAACTATATCTCTTATGCTGCATTTAACTTCAGTTACACAACACAAGGTACAACTCCTTGACTCTATACAAATTGGATAAAGGATTTAAAAAGTTGCATCTCTTTGATATTCCAATGCTATTTTGCCATGCAATTGTTTTATCATGCCGATTCCTGATTAAATTTACAGATTTAATTCTTTTTCCCTGTACTGTTACATCAAATAAGTGCATGTGTAGGAATGTGCAATGCAAGTTATTTGCATTTTAGATTGTGGATTTATTTTGTCTACATATGCTCATCACTGTATGAGGGAAAATTCTTTTATCTTTAGGCCTCCACATCGTTCTACTGTAGGCTTTGATAGTTGAGCATTTGGAAATATAGGACAGGACAAGAGTTAAGACTTGATTGTTGCGGTTCTACACACAAGTGTGGCCCGCGGCTAAACTTAGTCTACACAGACAGAAACTGATGTTCAGTAGGAGAAAAGAATTTTACCTCGTGTTATTACCTTTGTTTTAAGCAACTTGACTTTACCTGTACAGTAGACTGATGAACATACTGGCCTTTATGGACTGTAATGAATAAAAGCTTTAAAATGTCAAAAGTATTCTGGTACAAACTTACTCTGGTGCAGTGTTCCCTTTTGCACTTTTGTACCACGATTGTAATTCTACAAAAGTACTTTGTTAAAGGTATTTGAACACTATATTTCGAAAGGAAAAGTGAAAATCTTGGCGAACTTCTCTATGGTCATTGATTCCATCTCAGCTTACATGCGTATGTACATTCGAGTATTTAGCATTGCAATTTATTAAAAGTTGTGAGCAGGTACACTTATTATACCTGTATACTTTTTCTATATAAATATTGTGATAGAGATGGTCTGAACCGTAGCAGCACACTGCGGTGTGCATGCATGCTGCAGTGAGTTAATATATGCAATTTAATCTCATTTTCCTAAATTTCTTGACAAGATAAAAACCTATATCTTGTCTCCTTGTTATGCGTTTGGATATGATGAATAGCCTTTTTTGTATCAACCATTATAATAACTACAAGGCTTATTGCTTATTCTTGTTGGGGTCAATAATTCTTTTGGTGGTGGAATCCGATTAGCAAAATTCCAGCTACCTTATCAAAAGTGCAGGTACTTATACAAAAACCTACCTGTGTCAAATTCCTTATTTGGTTTACTCGTAAAGATGGGAAATTTGTAAATTAATTCATTAAGAAGTACATTGTGTTTGAAATTGAGAAACGTAACTTTTCACATTGATATAGTTTAAATAGAAATTAAGTTAAATATGTGAGCCAACAAAAATAAGAATATAATATTATCCTTCAGGTGATGAACTGAAATTGTTTCAACAGCTGTTTCATATTGTTATTTCCTCTTATGCCTCGTTTGCAATAATAATTGTGCAAGTGTAATACGATTTGAAATGTAAAACGTTAATATTGAACCTAATTTCTTCCCACAAATACACATTGCCTACCTCAATATAATATGGAATCTGTGGTGCATGAATTTATGATATGTATATATCTAATTATATGTGTGGTACAACGTGCTATTTTTCTTTTCAACGATTTTTTTTTCACTCATTCATTTCATTCTCAATACAGTTTTAAGCTATTTTTCTTGTTATAAGTAAACGAGAGTACTTTAATAAGAGGAGAGGATGATTTCCTTTCATAATTATTGTTCATTTCTTAAAGGGTTACCTCTCTGATGAGAGTTGTGCTGTATTATGTGTATGGTACTGAAGAGTATGTCAGTATGGTAACACGAGGGTGCATAACAAGTTGCCGTACACAAGTTAACACAAGCATGTTTCTTATTACCAACTACTTTCTGCGGGATATGCAAGAGCAACGGCATAGAAAAAGATGAAGAAAATTCCAAGCTGTCAAGTATACCACAACAAGAGTAATTCTATAAGTATTAGGTTTTGAGTTTTGTTGTTGCACGCTGCTTGGGTTATTATACACATTTAGTTTAAGTACTTGAGGTTGTTGTCGACAACAGATAGAATATGGCACACATTTTTCTGTCTTTGATGGAAGATGAACAACCATCATTCAACGTTGTTGTAGTTTTGTAGTACTTATACATATAGTTATTATTCAAGAAAAATGAACACAACAAGTTTTGACAGGACTTTTAATAATACTTTAGTTTAAAAGTCTCATAATTAGTTATTGATTACATGTATATGCACATTTATCTCTATAGTAGTTACTTCCTTTTGCCGGTAATTCATCTCTCTGTAATTGTAGCAATTATTGGAGAGGAAATTAACTAAACGGATAAGATTCATGCTTCATGTATGGACATGAATAAAAAGTTACAGCTTGCGGAACTTTGGTGTACAAGTATATACATGTACTTATTAGGGTCTTGAAGTATCTACCTATAGTTAATGCCTTTTAAGCGCATATTTTTTAAAAAGGAGATCTTATATCGTTGGTTGAGTGGGACCGATGAGTGTCATAAAATTCAACTTCATCCGCATTCTTTTATTTGTGGTTGCAATTTATATTGTGATCCTATTCTTCCTTCCCATATTTCATGCCATTGGATGGAGGTTTTGCTTGGAATGTGTTACCTTTACAGAAACCGTATTCTAATAATTTTACGTTGTGCTCACAAAAAGTAGTTGAATATTGTTTGGTGTTAAACCTACTAAACGCTATGTAACAATAATATTTCGTATAGTACAAGTTCGTGTTCCTATATAAATGTAGCAAAAAGTTTGTATTGTGAGCAATCCCTGCTTTTTTGTTTCCACGGGTGTGGGGATGAGTACCACTGAGCATATGATTGAAGTGTATGTATAGGTAACTACTATAAGTATTACCTGTATATAAGTATCTTCAGGTGTGTACATTCTCATACCTATTAATGTTTGATTACATGTCGATAAAGTTTTTTCATTGACAAAAATATTGTCCTGTTTTTTTAAATGTGCTCACGGGATCTAATCAATATACAAAAGCCTGTGGTGCATGACCATTTCTCAATAAATTGTTTGATGCATTTTTAACACATCAAGGTTGAGACCTCAGCCTGCTTAAGTATGGATTTGTTTAAGCTTTATGACACTATATAATTGCAATGGATCTTTATTACACGAATATAAATGTGCTGACTGACGGATTTTTCACAAGGTATTAACTATAGGGAACCTTGAGCAGAATTGCACATATTAATATGCGTACACAATATCTTTTATGGCGCTGGATGCAGTGATGGGGTAATTGTAAATGTTATGTTGTCCAAGCCAGAATTAGAAACATTTATGGGTGTCATAAAAAGTAAAAGTGTCATATTAATGATCAGTATGTGTAGCGTATTAGGGAATTTAATAATGATGACACTCAAAATTGTTCACATCTTCAGTAAAATTATAGAGCCGATGAAGTTGTGTAATCACAAAGTTGCTATTAATGTTAACTATACTAACAACCTTTGATTATAATTATTTTGCCATCGTATAAAATTCTATGGATCTCCAAGTATTTATATTAATAACGGTACTCTATATAGTACATATGTTAGTCTTTAGTTTAGCATATTGCTTAATTTTTATTACATGGCCTTTTGTTAATCTTTCTCTGTAGGCGGAAAACGATGGTCCTCAAGCCCGCTGGATGTATTAATATTCGTGGAGTTACATGTGAGGAAACTACACTTGGAAGTGGCATCAAGGGCTTCACCCTCAGACCGAAGGTAAACAAATTATACATTTTGTTATTTTGGGTAGACACCTGAATGGTAACATAAGCTTAATTGTGTAGTAAATTACATGTAGAAAACCGTTTAAGTACACTTAATAATCTGCGTGGCAATCGTTGGTTAACGATGGTTGTCAAATTCAATTTCAAGTGAAAATAGTGACTCAGCAAAAATGACGTGCATAGGATTTTGGCAATCAGAAATCAGATTTAATTTTTTAAGTGGACCATAAATTGCGTATGATATGTATTTTTCAATACACTACAATAAGTAAGTATAAATATGACTGGCGTATGTACGTAATAATTTTCCCCAGAAGTGCATCGTGGAGAGGTTAGTTACACAATTACCTTTGCATTGCACTCCATAACAATGATTATCTTCATACACCATAATAACATTAGTTACGCTGAACCCTGTGAGGATCCAAGTTTACAGTAATATATTATTAGCAGCGGTCGGTTTAATTGAGGAAGTCAACTCCCAGGATATATTTTAATTTGTTGCGCATTACCGATTCAATTAAAACTTGCAGAATGCGCTTTATAAAGTTTTAATTATACCATTATCAATTATTGACCCTCTTTTGATGGATTGTATTAGTAATGCATACAATTTAATAATTTATATGGTGAAACTCAATTCTCAGTATTTAATTTATCTCGCATAACGTCGCTGTACGTCTGTAGATTGTTATGCAAGTTGTCATTGTATTGTGTTTGTTCGTATAAAAACGCATTCAGTATCAAGCTGTGTTGTAATAGGAAACCTAAATTTTAAATTACATATTTTACACAGGGAACCTACATAATTACAAAAATGTATTATTCTGGAAGCGACTTAAAGGAAAATCTGACGGCAATATTTATTCGTAAGCTAAAGAGATAGTAAATGTCAATAATTTGTGAAATGTGGGTTGTTCATTTATAGTGCTGAGCTCATCAAGATTTGAAAATATAGTGTACAACGTCAGCTTACCCTATACCTTACCTACCTGTGCAGGAATTCATAAACAATATCACGATGGGGATTTATGATAGGAGGAGAGGTGTCATAATGTTATAGTAATTAGTATCTGTATTGATTCCTCCCAGCGGCAGTTCACCTGTAGAACTTGTCCGTAATTTCGCAAGTAGTTCTTGACATGTCTTGGAAGTACATGCATAAACAACATATAGGTATATACAACTCAAACAGCAGAGCCGAATTGACTCTTTTATGGGTACACCTTCCTCTTACATTATGCATTTTTAATCATTAATGTCTGCAGACTACATATCGGCTTATTTTATTGATGATGAAGATTGAGATAATCGACTGTATGAATGTTTTGTCAGATTCTAAGTTGATTGAATACGGCGAGAAGTAAATTTCGTTCCTGCGAACAGTTTACCTTCCTTTACTTAGGATATGGCTATATGGTGGGTTAGCAATTCTACTGTTGAGGTACACGTACTCCAGTGCTTTAGTACAACACACTTGTCAAATGCATGATCACGATGTTTTTATTCGCTTGGAGCCACGAGCCCACGAGGGAAATGAAACTTGGCGAAATTATGTGCATTTAATGACTATATGGCGCATGCAGAAACAACATGCAGATATTTTCTTTTGATGATTCTGAGTTTACATTTATAAGGTTAATAAGTGTGCTGACAGCAGTGTAAGTGCACTTAGGAAGGTATGTATGGATTAATAATTTGACTACATCACCATTCATTCCTGCACGGATGCCTGTAAGTATATACTTATACTTACAATATAATTAACGGTCGTGAACTATTTGCATACATACTGTAAATTACATACGTACGTACTGTAAGGGTTACATGTAATATTTTATGTGAATTTGTGTTGCCATGACCTGTGAGCGAGTGTTGCCACTTTTAGGGAAATGATTATGAATTCCTGCTTTTAGACGCTCTGATATAAAGCACAGCAAAGATAAATATCTCTTGGTATCAGTCTGTTTTTCAGCTTATCAATCCCAACTTCTATGTAAAAATAGCCAGCACGAGGCATAACTTTGCACAATCATTATCAATGAAATTGTTGACGACCGATTTCGTCTCGGCCGGACTTTGGTACATGATGATGATTATTGCTGAGTGTGAGCTTTGAAGGCGTGTGTCTGTATCAACAACAGTGCCATGTATTGTTTATTTGTAGGAACACTGTCACATTTGTCACACTTCGTTATCTCGGCTTGTTTCGTCGAAAAACTTTGTACGGGATGAAGATTGTGGGTGTTTCTATTTTTTAACGTGGGATTGAAGGGTCTTGTAAATGTAGTCATTATTATTATGCAGTTGTCCCTTTATAGTTCACACTTATCTGATCATTATTATAGCTTACAGTATTCTGATCATATGATTTTGTCTGAGAGGTCCTTGTCTGTAATTACGCACACATACATAGTATTGGTAAGGTAGACATAATGTTAACATACTTTTGGGATAAGGTTACCTACCCCTTTCATGTCTTCGTGATGCCGAATCACCGTCAAAGATTGTCAGTGCAATTGTTGAAGGTATTGTTGGGGTAACCCCAGGTGTACTGAAATACTAGAAGCTGCTGCTGGGCATTAAATTGATTCTTGTACACATTCTGATTAATTTACCACAGTGCTGCTTGATTATGTATTACTCCCCTGTATACATATAACGTGCACGGCACCTATACATGTATTGTTGGTTTTACGGTTAAGACAGCGAGCATTAAAAGGAATTTTTAGACATTGAAAATGGTATAGCATGCACATTGGCAAGTCAAAATAAATCTTTTTTCTCTTGTCAGTTGTGCTTTGGATGAACCCTTTGTGATACGGAGGGAATTAACATGATTGTTTTAATAAGAAAAATGCGTAAGTATACTCAACTATTACGAAGGTATTATATAGGAAGAAAATTTGACTTATTTTATTATTGGGCTATACAATAATAATAAAAAAGTCCAATTTTGTGTGTGAAGGATATAATCTACATGAAATGTATAACAAAAGGATAAAAGCAGGGGTGGATTAAACGTAATGACATTAAAGACAGTAATATATAGGAGTGTTGATAATAGAATAGCGAGGGAGCCTTGAAAATTCACAGTTAAATTGCCATCTGTGGTAATGTGACAATGGCTTGGTTGACGTTTCTGTATCAGAATATAATGCAGTTAATAATAATCCTCCACATTTATGATACTTGTGAACTTGGAGTGACGTCAGTATAACAGGGTTAGGGAACGGTAGACAATTGGTGTTATAGCTGGAGATGCATTTTGTTGCTCCTACATAGATTACTGTTATATGTATAATTGAAACATTTATAGCTGCTGTGTGTAGAAGTTGTGTCGTTATATAGCTATATGAGCATACCTGCTTTGTTCATGTTAATGTCAAGCGGTTTTGTTCGCAATTTTATACATTTAAGCTTATTTTTAGATAACCCTTTTTATAGTCATAATGACTTGAGTATATAATGCCCCAACCACTAAATTAATCCTTAATCCGGGAGTGCTTCAGAAGTGAGCGACAGCCTGACGAAGTGTAAATGTGATAGCATATAATTGGCCGCTTACGTCAAAGGAATTAGTATTGAGAATCTGTTAAACGATCAGCACGTAGTGCAAACAATGCATTGGGAGAGTTTATCCGTATTTTTTCTAGGTACAACGGCATCTCTCTATACCTAATTTCATATGAGTTGAGCAGAATCAAATATTTTATATAAAATAAGCCATTTATGGTTCTTCCAGTATGACGTGGTTACAATGTAAATATAATTAATGTAAATTCCTCAACAAACATATCCCACTGCTGCTGTTAACCGGGATAAAATTGACGGTCAAGTAGATTTGAATTTATTTTCATGTATCAGATGAGCTAGCAAAGTATGTTATCCACATGGTAATGTTATGTGTATGTAAATATTTTTTGCTTTTAATATAAGTACAGGCAAGAACATAAAACAAGAACTTTTACTATTCTCCTCACCTATTTAATGAGCATTTCATTTGTCTATCAAGTCTTTACCGTATATTGTACTTATTACTTCAACACTATAAAGATTAAATTGAATGTTTTTAACGTTTCTTCTTGGAAGAATAGATTGTGTACTTATAGTGATAGTAAATATGGTGTGTACGACTTGAAATAATTGCACGTACCTGTACGGTATTGCAATAAACGTGTATGCTTTTAAAATTATTGAATACCTTGAACCGTTAATTTTTATCATTAATATCCCCTTTTTTCGCTGTATTAATATACCTTTATGAACATTTCTTTTAGCAAATACAATTTACCAGAGATTACTGTAAATGTAAAACGAGTAAATTACGATCGAACTCAATGATAATGATAACTGAAATGAAAAATGTGTTGGAAGAATTTCTTCCTGCTTCCATTCATGTTTTTATCATTTTCAACATTAAAAATCCTACTCAACCTTCTGCCAAACAATGTTCCACTAATGTGACAACGCTTTCACGAATATTGTTTGGTAGAGTTTAAATATGTTTAGCCACCGTTTTTAAAATACTATTTTAGTGAAGCTATTGTGATGGTAGTGCAAGTCACAAAAAGGATATTTCGAAAGCTCAGTGAGTTGTATTTGAATTTGTAGAGATGCAAGTATATGCAAGGGATTACTGCGGAGAAAATGTTTGGTATTTCTGGAAAGAGGGCCACTGTTGTTTCCTGTGGAAAATTAGACAGTCATGGAAATACCGTTGGGAGAGTTGTGATGATAATGATAACAAATAAGATCACAAGACGTAATAAAACTAGTTAGTTAAGCAAACGTACTCAAGGTTAATGCGTTGTTATTGTATATCTACCTCCCGCCAATTTAACCGGTTTTCCGTTAACACTTTAATATATTGTGGAATCTTTGTATGATGGGAAGTAATGAGTAAAAAGACGAATCCATCAAAGCGGGTGCAATTATAAGAAAAGAATACGGCGTGAGAGAGAAAATTGCAGCGTAGAAAATTAGTTGTAGGGATTTTCCACACGATTCGTATTTTTATATCGAGGTTATTTTTAGAAAAAGGAAGAATAAAATCTGTCGTATGTAAGAGTGTTGGGTATCTATTTCCGCGTTCTACAAAATATGAGCCGTTTTGCGGTGGAATGACTGATGCTTATGGGATTAGAGTAGGACGTTTTGTTTACTGACAGCATTTCAATTTGTCAGTTGCCAGCAGAGCTTGCATATAAGTATAAATGCAGATCGTTAAATAACGTAACACATACGCATCACGAATTCCATGGGATTTTTACTATACTTATACCATAGCTGCATTTTTCAAATAGTTGTTACCACGAAATTTTTAACTGCCAGTAACTCCGATGTTGCGGAAATCACAACAAACAAGGTATGGTTTTAGGTAGAGAAAACAATAAAATGCACAAGTATACATGTTATGTTAATTCTAATATACTTCAACAAAAGCAGCAATTACTTGAAATGCACATTCCACACAGTTACATCAATAAGCAATGATGGTTATATGGCGAACAATAATATGCATCTCCTCTATTTAAATCTGGGTTAAGGCTAATTAACGCAGTTGTGGTGATATTATCACACACATGGCAGGAGGCTTAATCAAATTTTTGCATTTAAAATAGTGTTTCGCAAGTTTATGGTATTTACGTTGTATCTGTAGGGATGACCATTGACCATCGTATTCAAACCAATACGGCAAATAGTACAACAGCCTTGGAAATATTGATGTAAATGCTTAGCTAGTGAAAAATTATTTACTGTATTTCAGTGTGTACGGGAAAATGCTGCTGGAGCAAAATGATTTGAAAAATGACATATTGTAACATACGGTGTTGTTTATTTTATAGATTTCCTGTCCAGGAATCTCAAATGTGTATCGATTAATAATATTAAATCGTTTGTCCTGTAGTAGTTGAACTCTTTTGAGAAGGTGTTTTCCACGAGTCTGTAATAGCAAAGCTGTTCATCATCAAGCGGGTGAATGAACTTACTCAATGAAATGTCATCAAAAATGTTTTCACTGTTAGGCAATAATAATAAGCTTTAGGGTTCCTATAATGCTTACGAATACGATAATATACAGAAGCAGTATAGTTTTGTAGTATAGAATAGACTGAGTTCGCTCTCCATTACTTATTGCTTTGTACCAATGGTCGCTTTCCTCGATCCTCTAAAAGTTTATTGTATCCACACGTTCGCTTTCCTAAAACTTACATCAAAGATTGTCAGTTGCGAAGTAAGTTCAATATAATATAATCGATACGAAAACTACGACTGTATAGCTCAGTAGTTCTTTGTTGACTCTGTGTAAGTGTATTTTCTTTTTGAAATGCTTAAGCAAATAATGAGTTGTCAAGGACTATTTGGATAGCGATGAAAACCATTTGTATTATTTGAATGTTTCAGAATACGGAATGACTCAACAAATGCTTTAGTATATGTAAATATAATTACCTAGGTATGTATGTAAGTGTGACTATAACGTCCCAAAAGCAAGTCTCCTTCCAATCAAATAGTTGTGGAACTAATAATAATGTTTCAGATTGATCGAATGGAAGGTGAAGGCTGAAAGTGTACAAGATTGTTGTCTTTGCACATTGTTTAATGTTCCTATCAATTTACCTTTTTTCTCATTTTAATTCCTATTCTTTTATGTACACAAAGGGGTTATACAGTATTTAAAGCGGTTTTTGTTCTAATAATCTTCTTCCGTCCTAAAAACTTGGCAAAGTATTCCCACTGGGAGAGATAGGGAAACTGAAACCTTGAGAGATTTTATGGGTTTAGTTCCTTGCTTTTTTACTTGCATACACGAACGGGTGAAAAAAGAACAGCAGTAGTAATAAGGCTCGTAGTTTTTAGAATAGCATGGTTATTAATTATTACTGCTTGTTAATTCGCTTAAGTAGTTACGAATATAGGATTTATTCTTGTACACTTGTAGCTTTCACAAATTAAACAACAGACTTGTTGCGACGAAAGGATGACATGGTTATAGCTATATATAGTTACTTTATTATGAACAACAAGTATTTGGGTCAATACTTAAATTAATAATTAGGTTTTCCTGTAGAGGATTTATAAATTGCCATCTATAGCTTAAAGTTCGTGTCCTTTGATCCTATATTAATTTTGTATCCTCTTAAGATTTGTTTTCTCTAAGAACCATGAATTATTTGTACAAGTTTTGTAAGCATCTACTATGGAATAGTTCTCTAAACTGATTATGAATTACACTTATAGCATTGAAATAATTATTCGTGCTGTTATTCTTTCAAGCTACAACGGTCAATTGACTATTAATGACCTTCCATTTTATAGAATAGAGCTACATCAACGACGTTATATACATCTTTAGATAGAAACAAACGAAATTGATGGGCCTTTTAACTAATCATTTTTGTCTTGTCACCATTTGGTTTACATACTTATTAGTGCCTTCTCCTACTTGTACTTATATCTATTTAAATTATATTTTGAGAGTAAACTATAAATGATGATCATTAGCTGCAGACCTTCACTCATGGATACAGTTCAATGTATTTTATTAGTGCTTCGTATGAGATACTGATGTTGTCTATGTGGTTTTTCTAGCAAGCACTTGTTGTTTATAGCAACACTATACTTATAGTGTTTGTATTCTATATATATAAATAGGTTTGTTATCATCTACCCAAGCATAAAACGTTTATGTATTGTATTTGAGCACGAGCATAGCAGGAGGAATTGATACGCGAATTTTTATCCCTTTGTCTTTAGTGGTACAAATCAATTTAGCATAAATAAATCGTCCTTTATCAATATAAACTACGTGCTCGAGTATTTACGTTGTACTGTGTATAGAACAGATTATCTCACACTTCTCCACTTGTGTGCAGCAGGTCTATGACAGCACAAGTACATACACATCATTTGTATACATCACATACCTTTATTTTTGTTACACACTGAAAGCAACTTGAATGATGAGGAAAGGTCATACAAATTTTATTATCGTTTATAGCTGCAAATGAAGTATAAACAGGACTATCGTGTTTAAAAAAGAGGAAATTCCTCATGATGTCTATGTAATACACAGTGATGCATATTAATGATTTTCAAGTAAATCCTGAGTTTGTAAATGAGGAACGACAATCATACTTCGTGAAATTGAGTATTATGCGTACTAATTTCACACTGATGTTGCTATTAGGAAGCGCTGTGATCACTTATTTATGTCTGCTGTATTGGATGAGCAAGAGACAAAACTTGAGCAATTGCCCAGCAAATTGCTTTCATGTAAATATTTTTCGGGTTACATACAAATTAGGATACCTTGCAATGATTAGTCATGTATTTTTACTTGAAATTAGAATCTAAATGACTCATGTACCATTCAGTGTTGTATATAGGAAGTCGTTGAAAGTTATTTATTTGTTGTAGTAGATGTGTTCTATATGCTAATATTGCTCACAACAAACTGTTTACCCTGATTTGACACAATTGTTTCACAAAGGAGAGTAAACATGGCAGTTGTTTTGAATCACTTTTTGCTGACTGATGTGATAAGTAAATAAACGACGATTTGATACATGTCAGGCTAGCAGATGAGACACCAAAATTCACTGGGTTTGCAAACAAATCATTATTATTGCATGAGGAAAACAGAAGAATGAGACAGTTGTATATGATATTGTTAGCATAGCATAATAATTATATGAACGACGTCGAGGACACTTATGCCATACAATTTTAGATTTTGATATGCCTTTTTTAAGGTTTGATTGTGAGAGTAGACAGTCGCGACCTATTAAACTTACTCCGATATACATGTTAAGTACATAAGTTTAATTTAATGCTCCTATACCTACTGTTTAGTAGATCAGATGACCGTTTCGGACGTGTGTTTCTGGTAGACGCGATAATTAAGGAAGTAATTTAGTCTGATGAGAAATTAAGGCTGATATTTGGTAACTGAGCTGCAGAATTCCTGCCCTAGATTTAATTTATAGTTCTATATACTCGCTTTGCAATTCCAATTCCAGTAATTTTGTATCCCACGGCCACATTATAATTTACGAACAGGGTTTTATATTGCTGACTGGGCCGATTCATGGAAAATGTCTGTAGAGTAAACTCATATGATTATAATTAAAGGAGTAGTCAGGAACTGATATTTAGTGTATGGTTGACGTCATTTTTGGTTAGTCTACTGACCGAATTGAATTACACAATAGAATGAAGATGCTACTTGGAATTGCTATACAACAATATTTTTTTATTTGATTTCCAGAAAAGCGATACTTCCACAGCAGCATTGATTTTCGTCTGCCAGGATACTGCCACTATGCCAAAATGGTTGGCCGCTTTAGAGTCCACAACTTCCCAACTGGGCAAGAGGAAGATCCCAAGGCAGTGCTCCCTACCTATTGTATCGGAGGAAGAAGAGTAATGTATTTCATCTCATCGTGGATAGTTTAATTTTGTTATACTTACCCCTTCGTATATTTTGCGTACATATAATATAAATCATTAAACTGCTACATCCGGATCCGGCTCGCCGACCACAAGGGAAGAAAGGATTTCTGGATTACATGTCTCCAATATTTTTACTACAATTATTATTATTATTATTATTGATAGTTACTTAATACGAGAGCGTACTTAAAACATATAGGTTATCGTAGCTTTAGGAAAAGTGAAGTATACTAGATTTTGTTTCGCTGTATTATTGACAAGCTTTTCATTTATACCAATAATATGGTGCTAGGATATCGAAGTAACTTATTCGCTATGTACACACTATTATTTGTCAATTTAAGTTTCGTGGAATGAGGAATTCAAATGGTTATAAGGTAAATAAAGCGAGGGTAGATATACAAAGAAAATACTGTAGTTCTTCTACCCTGAATTCGGTTGGTAAATGAATTTATACGCGGAAGCCTATAACTATTACATAAGGTATATAGTTATACTGTAAAGTAGATTTTACGGTTGAGGAGGGTATGTTTACGTGGAGAGTATTGAACCTAATATGTAGTACGGATGAATTATTAAATAGATAAGGTATAGATATAAGTAGGTACACACTATAACCATCTCCAGCGAGAGGTTATAAGGAGTCGAGAATATTTACATCTAGTCTTGAACTTTTACATACGCACGCGTTTACTATACATACACCCATAAACATTGCAAAATTGCAAATATATCGACGCATGGAAGGGAAGCAATTAGGTACTCAATAAGTGAATTTGAAATTTAGAACACAAATTCTACCCAACTTGCGAACAAATATTCAGAGTTTCTGATATTCCTTAAAGATTGGAATATATAATACATACGTACATATGCAAGTACGTTGAGTATAATTATAGTAAAGTGAAATGGAAAAATGGACTGACTTTATTTGTAATCATTAGTGTAGCCCATATAGGAGGTTTTGTAATATTATTATGGGGAATACTGAACATGAAATGAAACTTCGTTCTTCGTTAATGCACAATACTCATATAGCATATTCTTACAGTATCTCATACTTTTTCAGCTTGTGATATGTGACATGTTTTTAACGAGGATTAACTCGTTGTGAGCTCTTATTACTTGAGTTGCATCAACATTTCACACCACAAGTTGTATAAGAGTAAAAAGCAAAACTACAAGAGCAAAGGAAGCGTAACTTGCGTACATCGTCTATATTTAGATCGTCGAGCCCCGCGTTGATTGACATGGTATGTTACATTAAATTTAACAACGCACGCTGTTTTACCATATGTGAAACATATATGCATTCGTTGCATCAAATGTTAACGCAACCTTTGCTCTCGTAATTTGACTATTTTTAACCAAAACCAACTTTTTTATCTGTGTCAAATTTCCTTGTTTTAATATTAGTGTTTACTTTTTGCTCACAGTGTGTAACCTTTCTTATGTAGCTCTAGAGTAGTGAATTAGTATTATTATGCAGCTCGAGTGTCAAATGTATAATGAACCTCTACGGCAAAATAATGTACCTCACTAGTATATAGAAGTCAAATCATGTATATGTACCTCTTAAAGCGTCTAATCTTATCAGTCAAATTTTTTTATTTAGTTATGGGAGAACAAGTACAGCATGTTTTCTGTCCGTAATCATTCACAGGAGTGGAAGAGATTGAGTTATGTCAAGCCAAAGTTACAATAATACTACTAACATGTATTCTTAAGTGTTTAACTTGAGAGAAAATTTATAGACATAAAATGCAGACGCTATTGTGTACAACGGGAGAGTTGCTTTCATTGAAATTATACACGACAGCGCAAGCTGTTCATTTATGTTCGGAACTGTCTGGAGCAGCAGTCCTTACCTCCAGTAGATAGTGTAAATAGGACGTCTCAGTAGGTAAACATATGACTTTCTTGAGATTGGCATATCAGAGATCCTTATGACACATAGACCAAAGGATATAACTGTTATGATTAGATGCACTTGTTTAACGAAAATTTACTGTACTTTGCTTCCTCCTTCTTTTTTATCTATCTATCACAGTGCAAGTACTGCAAGTAGCATTTATAACAGCAACAGTACTATGTGTAAATAAAGAGAGGAAAAAATGATTCTATGTATACAGAACAGAGATAACGTCGGGTTTTAATTCCGAGATATAGTGAGAAAGGAACTCTGGAAAAAATTCTAGAAGCAAAAAAAATAGATTCAAATGCATGACAAAGCTACTTTTGGTGTTTGGAAGGTTGAACAAACGGTATATAACCGTGAGCTTGAACAATGTCGTTAGTCTTACAGGCGGAAAAGATGGATTCATGGCTCTGTGCCATGGCATTTATTGGTACATTATTCTACGAATACGATGCCACGAGGCTTCACCGATGTTGTTGTTTCATTTGTGTTTTTATTAGTAAGTATATTAATAACACAGTCCAGTATACGAATGAAGAGCGGTAGAAACTTCTAATTGAACTGTCAGGTAGTATATATTGAAGCATTTTACCGCAATCAATTCACGCTTTGGTGGACAGCACTACACTACCGTTGCTGACCGTTGTTCAATCTTGCATGGAATTATGGGCTGTTTGCATCAGGTTATAAGTACTGCACTGCACAAATAACCTATAATGGTCTCGTTTTAGAGGACGAGTAATGTCGCTATAATATGTTACAAATAATGTCAGTCTAGCAACCATATTTACAACACCTGTCGAAGAAAGCATGCGAGAGTTAAAATGATAGAATCCATGGTAATTCTATAGAGTTACATTGATTGTTTCCATAATGTGATATTATTATAAAAAAGTAAAGTTAATATAAATACAAACTTCTAATCAGTATCGTTCCAATACATGCGTTTATATATCTGCACTTTAATTATTACTGATTTGCTTCGTAGCTGATAAAGTGTCTCTTCAAAGTATATTTACCTCTATACTTTTACTAACTATTCTTGTTTTTATCGAGTATTTTTGAAAGTCAGTGCTACTGCATCTCTTTGATTACTATACATACAAATTACTATATAGAGCTTCGCATTCAATAACTCTCCCTTACATGCTTTTTGTATGGAGATAAAATCAACATAATATTGTTTCATTAGTATTGTTGCTAATTATCATGCACATGACATTATACTTGCTTCAAAGAGATGATATCGAAGATGATTTAATTACCGGCTGTACTATAAGATAACCAGCCCTGGTAATTAATAAAGAAACAGCTTCATATGTTTCTTATTACTTTCTAAAGTACTAATTTAGCACGAATAATAAAATATGACACTTGGGTACAAATATTAGTTTATATTCTCTGCGGTGTATGTATAGCCTTCGGTCTGTCAAGTATTTAACTTTTGCTTAAGTTTACAATTTGATTGTAGCCTATGATATTACATTTACATACTAGATAGTCGTAAGTATATCTATATGGAACTAGAATCCACATTTTTATAGTATTCTATGTACATTTATATAGGAATTAATATATGTTATAATGATAAAATCTCATATATGATAGTGAATCCAACAGATATATTCATGTACTAATAATATTAAGGTTCTGAGGAATTTTTACCAGTGTAAAATGTGCGCGAAATAATTACAACTCGTGAAATTAATATCTGCAATTATATGGTTGACGGAAGTTTTTTCTGAGATGCTCGTGCTCATTGACAATTAAATTTAGAATAAGTAAACATCGTCTAGAGTACAGATATAAAGTGGTTCGTATTGGTAGCTAAACTAGTTTTTCCCTTGTTGCAAAGGTTACAGTACTATGTAGTAAATCATAGGATGTTATAGAAATAACAAGACTTTAGAAAGCCGAAAGTGTACCTGTACAGTTTCTATGCTTTAGAAGATCACATTTTTTTGTCGAACCCCGTGATGAAAGTTTTGCACAGAAAGTGCATGTGCAGTTGGCAGTTCACAAGCGTATTAGAGACAGTTGCTGCTCTTTTTATTGAGATTAAAAGTATAGTAATGCATATACATGTGTATGCGGTATAGTTTTAAATTCTTCGCAGATGTTTTTTACTATGCTACCATACTGCTGCAATGTCTGTTTTGACTGCCCCAGGGCTCCGGTCATTTTGTTTGGAATATAATGAATATAATTGTTTAATTAAAATGTAATGAGAATCAACTGAGTAACCGCGGAGAGGAAATACTTTTCCTTTGGTGAACACAGAATGAACTTAAGGAAAACATTGTTGTCCTACTGGTTTTAATGTAACTAAGAAAAACATTGTCCTCTGAATTAATGTAAGGAAAACACTTCATCCTTTTGATTAATGTAAGGGAAACATTTTAACCTTTGAATTAATTTAAAAGGGAAACATCTTATACTTTGAATTGATGTAAGGGAAACAGTTTAACCTTTGAGTTAATGTAAAAAGGGAAACATCTTATCCTTTGAATTACTAATGTAAGGGATATATTTCATCCCTGTGAATATATGGGAAACATGTATATACTTATAATTATATCCTAGAGCATTGCACAGTTGCACTCTCTCATCTGCCTATTTTCCGGAGAGTGATGTTATAGCAATGAGTATTAAGACCGAGCTCATCATCTCATATATATGCTTATAAGTCAATTGTTCGTACTGTTTAAGTAATATCTGTAATAATGATATGTTATATAGAAAGTTTAATCAAGCTGTAGTAGTCAACTCTTTACGTGTACAGGGTTTGCACTCTCACTCCTTGTAATTAATTATACTAAAGTATAGCATAATCATATATGTAAGCACCAACTATTTTTTTGTTTTTGACATTTAAATATACCAAACCTAGTATATTATGTGTGATGACTCTTATACAGCGTCTACTCTATAATAATATATATATAAGTGCGTGGAATCTAATATGTGACAAAAAATTATTTATTAGTTCTATATAAAAAAAATTACTTTAAATAATATTTACGCATTGTTTTATATCAAAAAACTATACTGTAATGGGTTGAATTTACTTCCGGTATATTACATTATTATTATTAATATAAAATTACTACACATACTGATACATATATGTTAATAATTTAATGTATTAATTTTTTTACAAACGCTTTTGTAACTCTTGTTGGAGTGAACATATTATTTAATTTTTTCTTGCATTCTCCAATAATAATTTTTGAAGAAAAACATGTGAAAACAACTTTTACACTTTGAGTTGAGAAATTGTCAAATGAATTTATTAAACCGTCTCTACATGATGGCGGTAAATGTTTATGAAAAAAATCAATATAATAATAAAAATACATCTGAGTTTTGAAAAAAATCTTGTTCTGTGCTACATTTTCTGACATCTCATTCATACGCATAATCATACGTCATTAAATTTCATCTCTGTTGATTCAAAAGCAAGTAACCGCATATATAGTTGCTTTACCTATTCTAGAAATCCATTAACTATAACGTCATTATGAGACTTGGACGTCATTCAGCACTTCATGGAAATCAAAATGGGAAGTGTAATAATTTGCTTTCATTAGTTCTAATCGATTCTCACAATTGATCCCGCAGTGATTCTTGACAATATTAATATACAATTTCCATATTCTGCACAGTATTATTTAGTTATAAAAATTAATTAAGTTGATATCGCACGTGTTTTTGCACGCAATGCACTCAACACATGTCACTTGAGGTTAAATGGATTGTATTGATCTTTCTTTCATTTAATGTTGTCAATTTAGTTATTGAGTGGATTTTGCACTGAAAAATGTCATGATAAGCAATTTAAAAGAGTGGTTATTCAATGGATTTCCATACGGCATATCTGCGGCACTTGAACTAATCTCTAATAGCCATGTATTGTATCACTGATGTGAATTATGTATGCAAGTAGTGATGATAATGCAAAGTGGCACTTGTATCAAGTAGGCATTGTAATCCTGCCGTAGAACCATCTCAATGGTGTGAATTTGCGTAGTCATTAAAAATAGGGCTAAAGAAAAAATATAAAGTTCCGAACAACCTGTAATTCCCGTTTCTGGACGCTCTACAAAAGTAAGTTTTATTATTTTCAGCAAAAGTTTCCTGCAGCAAAGTTAAATAAGAAACTTTATCTCTCAGGTTTCTCCTTGGAGTTAAAATAAACTTAGAATTTTACTTTTCCAGGTCAAACCATTGTTTGGATGTTAAATTGTTAAACATGCATAAAGAAATTTTAGTCATAGAATTTTTGACAATACTTTGGAAGGCTGCCGAAGTCAAGGCTTTGTTTATCCATCCTTTCCCAGCGGTGGCGAAGTTCAGTTGAATCTGGATCATCGTATATAGTCTATTGTCTACAACAAAGCTACTTATTCAAAAAATCTTTACATCTACTAAATTTTCTACTACATTACAATTCAGCTGATACTATAAAGTATAGTATACTATAGCGTTGATAGCATGAGACCCCAAAACCAACTTCGGTATTATTGGTTTCAGCGCAACTTTGCCATTGCCACACACGAATGCAGAATTCCTTCACTCTCTGTGGCGTCTGTGGCAGGTGAATCTTCGGAGAATTCCTTACGAGACCTGTTCGAGTCCCATCCTGAAATTCCCATTCTCCCGATTTTATATTGCAGCTGCTAGATTCCCACGCTATTTTATACATATACATACCTCAATGTATAACAATCAGGACAATGACAGACGTAGAGGATAATATATAGGCAATATATAGGTTTTCATAAAGTTTAAAGAAAAACTTTTCGTGTCCATAACACTTTATATTATTATAGAGTTTCAGTGTGAGGTTAGCCTCAATAACTTTGAGTTGCTCATCTCATCCATTACAATTTGAGTATGTCAATCGAGCAAAGTTTGGTCTAGTTGCCGAAAGTTTTTGATACATCGATGCCAAGAACTCACTCAAGGTAATTTGCAGTGGGGCAGGGAATTTAGCACATAATTATCAAAATTACTGTCTGGCGGTTACAATGTGTACACACTTCCATGTAGTGTCCCCATAAGAGTATAGTGTAGTATGTAACTCTATTATATAATATACGTATGTACGGATATACCCCCTTGCTGTTTCGGAACATCTGCTTATAATCTAAATGCATTAGCACGGTCGCCACTGTGGTTTTAATGTGGTTTTACGTTGGTGGTGTGAAGTTATATAACATGACGAAGTATTTGTTTTAACAATATTGTTGTCATTGAGAGTGCAGTGTGTAGCAATTAGTTTAAGTAATTTATTAGTAGTGGGTTTGCTATTAGTGTATCTTTAAACAGGTTTTAAGTGTCAGTGCATAAATTGATTGTGAGGAGTAATTTGTAGTAAAAACCTCTATTGTATGTATACAGATAATAGTAAACAATAATAAATGGCAGTGATTTGTAGTGCACCACAAACCCATGTAGGATTTTGTCAATATTTTGAGAGTTCTACTTTGTGATCATGTTCACGCGGAATGGATTTGCAGGGAATGTACAGTTATTATGGCAAATTACGTCATGTACTTATACCTGCAGAGCATACACAAGTAGCATGCAGTTGACTCCTGATCAAGCTTGAAGGTGTTAAATTAGTATGCACTAGCGCGATTACATTTAACCTTTCGGATCAGTTAAAGGGAAGTCAATTGACTCTCTAGAGTACAAAGGCTATGTTTACAGCTTGAACGTATACTATATGTGTGGTGTATTGGGCTTGAGCAATAATAAAGCGGGGTGGAAATCATAATGTTTACACGTCCACGTCCAATTATCCTCCCATTTTAATATACACCGTGTTTAGCTGACGGATTTGTTTTGTAGACATGGAATAACATTAACGAGTCCATATTGTTGTATTTATTACAACATTAGCAAGTCAGTGCTGAAAAACTGTATCACATCATTGTTTTTACCTGAGATACATAAGAGTTCATATAGATTCATCGATGACATCATACAAGCGGTGGTTATTCATATGCTAATGGAACAGCGATTCCTTCTATAATCGAAACATAATAATATGAGTTACAATAACAAGTGGGGCCGGTTTGTACCGGCAATAGAAAGCAGAAACAATGAAGCATTATTACAGAATGTATTACGATATCAGCAATGGAGAATGCTTTGCTAACTGTCTTAATGTTATTCCATATATTTAAAGCGTATGTTTTTTATGTTCTGTAGGATTACTATTACTGTTGTTCACCACAATGGTTGTGAGTAACTGAAACAAATATGAACTTGTTCTGTGGAGGGATTAAAAATTAAATATAAAGTTTGACGTAATATTAATACCGTTTTCCTATAGCAGTTGCAAGGCTTAGCGTTTGTTCGATATCCTCATCAGCAGATTCTCCTGCAGATACTTTCACTCTTCCGCTATTGTAACACCACTACTGTTGAAACTGAATATTCTCCATATGATAGCATATAAATTACAACAAGCGGATGAAAATGCAGAGAAATGGTGATGTAACATCCTGGTGTAGTCACCAAATTTAGAATAATATGCAACAACAAAAGCTACTCCATTATAATTTGGACTTTGATTTTACTGTTGACACAAGCTGTCACAAGTTCAGAGAACTATTCAAGAAATTCGATACGAAAAGTTGCTAAGTATCAGGCAGCCAGGAGATGATTTACGAGATCAGTTACACTGCTAGCTGTAGTGTATGAATTGTGTAGTAGTTGTACACATAGTAGTTCAAAATAAGGATGACTTCAGTCTTCATCATTCTAAAATGCCTGCCGATGGCGTTCCTGGCAGTAGCTATTACATGATCTGTCAAATAGTCTCTTGTGTCATGGATCTATCCCTTGTGCTCGCATCACACAGGTTCAAGAATTCATTAATTGAGTACAGTGAGAGGCATATTATGCGCCAAATTGATAACAAGGAAAGTCAATAAAGTTGGAGGAGCTTGAATATTAGATAATGTAAAGTTATTACAGCAGTTTAATAAATTTATTTTATAGCCTTTTAAGTTATCTGTCAAAGTTTATACACATATAGTTGTAAGTTATGGATGTACATAATATATTACAGTCTGAATATTTAACTGTCACAAAGGATAAAGACATTGAGATGAGGAACGTGCAAACGGAGGCAGAAACATTTATCATGTTTAAGTACACGAGTAAGGGAACTTATGGATATACATATATTTTTACAAGCTATTTTTACACAATGTAGTTATCAGTGGTTGAAAACTCTTGTCGCACTCTCTCAGTCAGCATGATCTCATCCATTATTCGATTGCGAAGCTCATCCACATCATTTTCCTTGAAATTGGAATCGATAGCAGGATCTTCAGGCATTGCAGATTTCTCATTGAACTTGGCAATTTTTGACTCAAACAGATGCTTGAAGAAATCAAGGTTAAATTGTGCTGGCGAATTGCCCGGCCAGATTTGCTCAAACGAGTCACCTCCGTGGGGAATCATTAACGGCTTATTCGTATCTTGACAGATGCCTTTCCTATATGTATTTAAATAAAGAAAATACAGGATACATTGAATACCCAATTTTAAAATCCCAATCTTCAAAAAAAAATTATTTTTTCAGCCGGCATTTTCATAATAAATTATTGCAAAAATCCAAGCTAGACAAATGGAGTTGCATATACCGTAAAAACCCCAAAGATGGCCCCCGGCCAACTTCCAAACATTCACCCAAACCCAGGCCATCTTTAGAGTCCCG
>JAQGAK010000561.1:0-66484 GCA_034696945.1 Lipothrix lubbocki | reverse complement strand
CTTATCGTTAGTTATAAAAACCAGTATAATATAATATTTAGTTACAAATTGTAAACAATTAAAGCGACAAACTATTTATACTATACGAACTTTAATACATGTACTGAATTCTAAGGATATTTTTTATAATTGTGTGCAACACTAGATTATCATATCTCATGGCGTTTCCTAACACAAGTTCCTATATTATTAATATAGAGACATATTGACATGACGCCAATATTACTATATTGTTGTCATGAAATATTCATAAATACCTAGCTCATTACTGACGAAATTGCAGCCTCTCTCGCTCAACCTATAAAGTAAAGCTCTAGTACAAGTTGAAGTCCCTGTGGAAACTAAAGACTATTTACAATTAATCTGTAATTGGTTAAACTATTGACACTACATTCAAAGTTTAGTTGATTAACATTAAACCTTTAGTTAAAATTAAATTTCAAGCATCACTATTCCATATACTAATTTTTAAGACAAATCTTAAATTTTGCTGACAGTAGTCTACAACCTGAATGATCTAGTAGCAAATATCACTTGTCTACCTTATTAGCATTTCCACAGGCAAAGAATCACGACGAGTAACGGTTTTTGTCTAAGTAATGAATGCTAGGAATGGTTCAATATATAGTTATTAAGCTCGTGATCTTTGTTTTGTTAGTACTGAAATAATTGGCTTTGTTTAGTTAAGAAATTCAACGCAGTTAAAACGTTGTAAAGTTAACTGCATTCTTACATTAAAATAAAATACAAGAATCATCGGATTTACAACAACGTTTGGGGAACGGCAAGCGTGCGTTGCACATTCACGTGCCCACCGCAGCAGCAAACCACGCCATGGAAGTCATGGATAAAAGTTAACAAATGCGCACACAGGTGTCGCTGGCAGGGTGTCATTACCAATCCCAACCGGTTTCTTCGCTGTGGTCCTATTTGCACTCCAGCGTCTCAAGCCTCTCATATTTGTTGAGTTAGGATATGAAAATACGAACACTAAGGACAAGTCCTTAGTTTTGATAAATAACTAACGTATTCAAAATTGAACCACAGTTTATTCGGCTAATCGCTATTCATTTCTAACATGTAATGGTTTAAAATACAATACAGCTATAACAGTATAACTCAAACGAAACATTTCGAATTTAAAAGAAAATCTTTGGAACTGCAGATAAAACCGTATGTTGTTTAATTAAAATAGTTTTGATTGGAAGTTGGTAACTAAACGCAAAATTATTTGTTTGTGGTACATTTTGTTTGGAATGTATCTTCAAAATTGTGGTGTATTACTTGGAACTTTTTCATTAAGAGATAGTACATAATACCACAACAAAACTCTGTGTGCATTAAATGTGTAGATAGTGACCTTGCAAAACAGTTTAACACAAAAGTATTTAAAAAAATTAAATTAGCCACAATATTGTAGTGTCAATACTAATAAATTTAAATACAATTATATTTTTTCAAATATTGAACTTTGTACAAAAAACTATAATTTGCCAAAGCTCATTGCAATAGTTCACAATATGACAATACTACAAAAAAGATCCTAAACTTTGCTGCTGAGGAGCTCTAGACTGCAAAGTGAAATCACAAGCGTACGTATGAAATTTGAGTTGGTGAAAATGCAGCGGGGGAAATGCTGTCGTTCTTTCCGGGGAAGACTTGGTGAAAAATGGATTGTCCGTCACAGGGAGGCATTGCTAATGGTGAAACCGTGTCCGTGTGACATTTGATTGTAAATCACAATACTCGGGATTGATTTCTATGCAACTTTTCTTGCATTACCTACGTTTACTTTCACTCAGGTTGACTCCTCTAGTAACTTTACATATATGTGCCGGATGTAAAGTCCATGTATGCAAACACTTTTCTATTTCATTTTAATACACCTTTGATATTACACTGGCTGGAGCTCTTACAGTACAGTTCAACTTTTCACAGGATTTCTTCATCACTGAAATTCACACTTATGTTGCATCAACAAAGCTTCATGTACTTACATAAAGATACTTACAGTATAGTGTATACTAAAAGTATATTGTGGATATTATATTATTAAATATAAAAGTAAATGCTGAAATTCCTGTTGCAAGTATCGTTCGCTGCCATTAATATTATTTTTCGAAACTGGCAATTTCAAACTACTAGATAGCTCATTTTTTGCTAACATATACATATAAAAAAAATTTGCATAAAGATCGCAAACTTAAAAACACATTTTAAACTTACAGCTGTTGTTTTTGAAATGCATTAAAGTATTTCCAAATCTTGAGGCTAATGGTTCAAAACCAATTTAAAAAGTGATGCAACGGAAATACAAATTAAAGAATGTAATTTATAAATGTGAATAAATCCTGATGTCACTATAAAGCAAAGTATGATATGGTATAGCACTAGCAGCAATAAGTGATGTTTGAAAAGGAAGCCCACCGCCAAGTACAAGTAACGCGGTCCTTTGGTTGAAAGGTGTCAAACGATTTAATGACTGTCAAATTGTAACAAATTTATACCCCTCTCTGTTACTCAACGATTTCAGGAGTGTGAGTTTGCCCCGTGCCAACAACTTGCAAGTCAGAACAAAAATAAAATCACCTGCTTGTTCTGTCTTAATGCTTTGCATAAAGTCAAGGTTTGAACTTTTAACACAAGCATAACAACTATAGAATTGGCTTGAACCAATGTAAAATTGACATTGCAAAAACCTTTCTAAGTTATATAGAAAATTCCCATTTAAAATTGTGGGAACTTTTCTGAATTATTCTATAGTATAATTCTGCTAGAAAAAACAGAACTTGAAGCGATTTTGAATTAAAGTCCCTAAAGCAAGTTCAGTCACGGTAGAATTTAAGCTTCTTTAAATAAGCTCTCGATCATTTCCCTCAGCTGTTGACTGCCATATCGGAATGAGAACACCCTGACGTTTGGCAATTTCATCTATTCACATGTTGATGTAGTCAACCAACTGTCTTGTACATATCTCTTTCTCCTGAAGAGATTTTGTCGCCACTGACACTATCATAAGTAATTATCCCCTTTAAGATTTCTATGTACCTACAATCCCAACTTTTTAATTTGCGAATTTTAACATTGCAATTTCTTTACTGGTACAGAATATATACCTTCAATAAGGTTAATACATATATTTTCATGTGTTCTTGCTATGTATAATATTAGATAATAGTATACACCTACAGTGTGTAGTATGGATAGCATGGAGTTTAATATGTAGTAATATGAAGTTTTGCATTTACAGAAGCAGCTTGTGTATCTAAGCGCATGCAGGATGCTTCAAGCTTCCTTTCCTTCAGTCAAATTTAGCTTCAGCGTGAAAATTTATGTGACATCCCAAATGCTCTGTTTTGCCTTTATCACGCTTCGCTTATGGATTACTTAGATTCTTTTCCAGTTGACTCTTTGTGCCTCCTCATGTTTTTATTGGCTTACCTTTGACTTCGTCTTCCCTTTCCCGTCCGATCCTCAACTCCAGGAAGATTTACGCACTGCTCCGACCACCACAACGCCATGCTACACCAAGTACATACATCATTTCACTTCCTATACATAACATTTCAACCTTATTTGTACTCTTACAAGTCTATATTCTTATACTTTATGCTCACAGCATACGCTAATAATTCAATCTATAAAGATTGTGGATCCGATTGCGCTTTTGTCGAACAAAGGGACGACGTATTAATTATGGCTATACTACCGCATACTGAGATATAGTCAGTGATTCATCCCGAAGATAAATATGTAACACTTCAAACATCCTACTTGTATAAGTTGTATATTAAGCATAATAATTATTGTTAAAAACATCTAGTGCACAATGATTGAATTGAAACCACGTTTATTGTCATAGTAGTTATTACATGTTGGAACAACTGCTGTGCTTATACATGACAATTTCCAAGTATGTACAGACGCATGAATGCATAAAGTACATATGAAAATGTTGAACAGACTTGTAATTATTCTCTCCCTCCCTGGAAATCATTGACAGGTATGAAGGCAATATAGCACAAGTGTTGCGTGTGTTGTTTTTATTTCCGAACCTTTTACACAGTATTTTTGTTTGTTAGAGCCCAGTCAAGTCATCTCTACCACTGCACTATGTGAACTTCCTCTTAGACAGAGATTAAGTTAAGCATTTGGGGATAAGGACGCTTCATGTCAACTTTGTTGTTTTGCGGTAGTATGAAAACATATGGGAAGAACTTTATTACAATGATGTACTGTTGACTATGTTGTTATTCCTGCAGTTTGCATTTCCTGCTCTGTGGATCCTCGTGGCGGAAATGCGATTTGAGCTTCGATAATAAAACTACTGTAATTAAAATTTGTTTTGTAAAACTTTTCCTATAGATATGTTCGCATCAATTTTTAAGTTAAACAAAATGCTTTGTATGTCTAAAATTGCATTATTGATGTATCAATCAGTAACTTTCTTTCGTTTAATAATTATTACAATTTATTATGTACGAGTTTGAAGTGATTTTATACAATTAGTTATCTTTACGTTCAATGTGGAATAACTTGAGACAATGTCGGTCTGATGAAAGCGAAAGTATACTCAATTAGTTTTCAGACACAGGAGATTACAATGTGGATGTTAAAAACAACAAAAAACCAAAATCGCATTTTGAATGATACAAAGCCCCGCTTATGTTGCACATGCATGAAAAATGAACGAAGGTAAGAATTTGAATGTTAGTAAGGCGTAAAACAAGAACATTGCACTATGAGCTAGGCATAAAAAGGTAGGGAAGCCAGGGAATTGACATTAAAATTCCTGTAAATTGACTGCTTTGGTGCATACATCAGTGTATTCAAATACAAGAGCCAAGAAAAACAAGGAAAGTTTCACTCGTAGGACACTTGCACTTCTAATTTAATTCGTTATCTATCAAGGTTGGATAATTAAAATTGAGACTCAGTGTACCATACGAATTTCCTGGAATTTCTCTTCAAGTCCAAGAGTTTTTCTCCTTTCAGCAGAGCATTTCCACGCTTCAAGTCCACGTAAATGTCGGATGAAACAACAAGAAGAGTTTTTTGGACGAATCTCATCACTGCGATACCCACGGAAGCAATTGACTTTCCTAAAGCTTTCAGCAGCAAAATCCCTGTGATAAAAACTAAATTTGCATCCTATTCTCACCCTTTTAATCCTACTTCTGTATATAAATTCCAATCAAAAGTAAATTCAAAATGTAATTCAATGTGTGCAGCAATTTGCTGTGAAGGAATTTAATTTTCGGGAAATTAATCCTTGTTTATTGTACCGCTTTTGCGAAGGTTCCCATATAACTGTAAATCTTTCAGTGATCAATTTTGTTTTAAATAAGTTGACAGGGGATGGTTCATTAAAATCCGCAAGTATGAGTGTTGAATTCCGCAAATGCTATCATTAATCCAGTGTCAATTATAAAAGGTATAAAAATATACGCATAGGACGGAAGATCAGGGAATAAGGGATGCAAGCGTGTAAAAGTGACGCCGAGACGGAATCTCGTTTTTCTTTTTTACTCCCAATTCTCTGAACTGGCTTGTGGGCGACGGATTTTGAACAATAAGTACGTAGGGATAGTAGCAAGAGCTTGGGAAGAGCACAAGAGAGGCCGATTCTCTTTTAAGAAGTTGTTACTTGTTCTTTTTCTCCTTGTTTCACATAAAGTAGCTACTACACTTATACATACATGACATGGGAAAAACATACGCTCTATGTCAAAGTATTGCGATAGATACAGTCATAGTATAGTAATACAAGCAATATGTAATATAGTGATATATATAAGAATAAGGTCCTTGGGTTATAATGATTCCCGCCGTCGCGGCAGTGGCTCTTCTTATTAAGAGTTGATATCGGGTGTGTGGGAAAAGATCAAAGTGTATTATTCTTTTAGAGCTTCTATGGTTCGTGGTATCTATGTAGGTATATGGTACGTATGTATGCTCCGAGGGGATAGGTAATACACTATAAAGGTAAACATACTATACACGCACCTATGAGTATCTATACAGGAACAGTGCAAACGAGAAAGGCAAGCCGGGTCTGTGCGAGACGAAGGGAGACGTGATGCGGGGTATTCTAAGTGAATTAAATCAAGAAGGACAAAGAGAACTGACGATGGATAGGATTAATAAGAGATCTTAAGAGGGGCTTATCATCCACAGATTGTGTGAAACCAACACTGAGACAATAATACTTTGCCATTCTCAAGCCTCCTTCCATCACTCAACTTCCCTGTCATTTCATCCACATTTTCCTTTATCTTGTTCCTCACGTCCATTAATGCGTAATCTATACGTTAGACCAACTCTTCCTATTTCTTCCATGAACCTCATGCATGGATTCATAGTCTTTTGGTTTTGCGTGCAAATCCCCCATTTTTTGTGATTTTTGGAATTTATTTATTATGTCCGTCTAGTTCATGATTTTACAGAGTTTGGTTTAAAATTTTGTTTTGTCGGTTCATCCATTTTTCTGCTCTTATATGTATTACAGTAGCTCACAGTATTGTATACATAATGTATAGTATAAGCATGAATGTTGAGGTTCACAAAATGAACAGCAGGACGATAAGGCTATGGAGATAATGCAAGGAAAGAAGCACATACGTTGAGATCTCCTTCTAGCGCACCATCATAAATAACCATGTCTTTATGCCACGTCAAACATTTTGCCAGTGAATATTGGAAGGGAAGCTTAGGACCAACACCAAACAAAGTTTTTCGAATTCTTTCCTCCTGTTCGTCACATCCTTGTCGTGTCATGCACACTTCATTTCAGGATGACTACAGGCTTTACATAGCATGAGACAGTTCTAAATTGAATATGGCCATGCATTATACATATACTATAAGATGTACACTACGCTCATTTTGTTATAACATTTCGAGCAATAAGTCCTCTCAATGCAAATATTCATACATAAATACACCCAGCATTGTAGATGACACTGTCTTGCGAGAATGCATCTTACTCTACACCAACCTAATTACGAATTTTGTTTCTCACACTTAACACAGAAGAATCAACTGCCGGTGCCAAAAACATCTTAGCGTCTTCACACTTGTTACAAATAATCTCATTAACTTTGACCTCAATCAAGCCTACAATACTTTCACATTCTATGGAACCTTCAAAACTGAAAATGCATACTTTTTTGTATTCGCTTTAGTTTACATTGATTTAATGAAGAGTGGATAATATATATGATGAATACTTAAATTGAATAAAATTAAACTTAACATTTAAAATAAGCAAATGTAGTAGAACATGGCACTTCTACAGAATAGTAACTCAAATTTTTTCTTAATCTATAGGTAATGTAAATGTACTGGAATGTATAGAATTCTTATTAGAAAATGAAATACTAATATTGCCCAAAATATGAATCGAGGCTGGAGGTACATATAATGTCTGGGAAAGGTGGGGTATGAAGTTGAGAAATGCCAGGGAATAGGTCCTGAGACAGTGTAACAAGGTAGAAAACCAGTTTGTTGAGGTGAAAATCTCTTCTCTCGTACATACCTCCAAGACTGATTTCACTTGTTAATTCCACGAGCGTATCAATTTCAATTTTTTCTATGAATATTCTTTTTAAGTCCACTATCAACCCTTGTAATCACAGTCGTTAGACGCGAGTGTGAAGTTACACGTACGATGCTGCCTTTAACTATTGTACGGATGCCTTCCTCATCTGGTCCAAGCATGAATGATTGTAAAGTAGAGTTGCTTTGCATAGATTAGCTACACTGTATATTTATTACTGCTATATGTTCAACTACAGGCTATACATGCACTTATACAAGTGTACATGTATACGGACCATTGGTATAGTTGTATCATTGAATATAATGAAATTGTACGTACTATTCGTTGTTATAACATTGTTTTCCATGAACAAGAAACACGGAGCCAAGCATTAAAAGGGAATTTCCTACCAAAGTAAACAATTGCTCGCGTTTCTTATTCTTGAAATATTACCTTATGTAGTCATAAAAATTGTATTTCCATTTGATCAGCGCACACTTGACCTGCTGTTGCTGGTGTAGAAAACTCCATCACGGTGGTATGCTCTCAGTCTATAATCGTGGAGATGAATGTAGTAATCTCTCCTTGTTCAATTGCTCACTGTACAAGGCTACCATGTAAGCTCGGATGTTAATAAGTTGGGTGATAGGTATGTAGCAGTAGTATTTTGTATGTTGTACTTTGATTTCCGTCGGCCACACGCAAAATTGTTGACTCGTCCACTTAATTAATGTCATTCCTTTTGGGATGTCATGTCAGGGAAGAGAGTCGAGCGAGGCGTCTTCCAGGCAAACCTTTGACAATTGAAATCTATTCCTTCATTAATTAATTCCGACTGTATCTGGTTTGTTATTATGTATGTATTTTGTATTGCACTATATGTCTACAGTTATTATGTAAACAGTATTATCGAGAGAGAGAATGAAGCACCTCTCTGCTCTTGTATCAAGTATCCGCAGTTGCCTCCAAGCTAAATTGTTGATCTCTGTGGCTTGCCGTTTCAGGTAAAGGAAGATACATATTTGTATAACTGACTATCAAATTGATTACCTTTACCTCTGCCCACAAATTGTTTACATAGCATATATGGCAGGTCCTGCTGAGAGAAGTAAACTCTGCACTAATTTTCCTTTCTTTGGACAATTTGCTAACAGCTGTACTGACAACGTTAATCTATTTTATGTTTTTTTGTTGTACCTTTCGTTTTTAAGGCGCTTGATTTTAATTGCAAAATTGCTGTATAATTGTTGTAGTTTTCTTTAAATTTTAGCTGCCTACTTTTTAGCATGCATTTTATTAAATGAAGTGTACGTACTTTAATTGCATGAATCTGTAGCTATGTTTTACTCCAATAGAAATTTAAGTAAAATATATGGTTCGTATGGGAATATTTAGATGTAAAATCTTCCGTTTATTAAATTATTTTACAACTATTGAATATGTGATAGAAATAATTAAATAAATAAATAATACAATTCAGGCAATCTATGGAAACTATATCTAGCATAAACTAAGCTGAATATGTTTGAGATCTCAGAAGTTATTTATGTAATTTAATTATTATTAATTATTATTTAGGTAATTTATGTAGAATTGCATTTATGCAATCGTTTTAATAAATTATAAAAAAATAATAAAAGAACTACAGAAAATAAGCATCAGTTCTTAATTAAAAATCTAAATATCCATAGTTTATGCTATGTCAAAGGAGAAGCAAACAGCAGATCTTGTCGCAGTTTCAATAAAAATACCTACAAGTTAACAAGTCCATATGTACATACTATACCTTCCTTGGCGCATAACAGAATGCCTTGAATTTAATTGACGGAATTAAAATTCAATTGTTTTTCTCTTACGATTCGACTGACAAATGTCCACAAGGTTGTCAAGCAACTTCTGTCATTCGCATTTCTCTCCTTGAGTGACAAACGGAGCAAAATGTTTGACCAACCACGTTGACTCTCCTACCGTCAATCAGGCTGGAAAACGAGTTGCGTTAGAAAGAATAATATTTTCCCCTCCACATGGACAAGATCCTAGAGTACGTTACGTGAATTATTTTACGTTCTCAGGTAGCAAAATTCCGTGTCAAAATAATTGATGGACCTCAAAGTTAACTTTTACAGCTATTAACTACAATATTAATGAGTTGACGATGCCCATCATGAGGATGAACACGAAAGGGAATTAGCATTGCTAATTTATTTGCAACATTACTTCATGTTTTTTAAGTTTGCTTGTAATTAAATTACTATTGTATGAATCCATGGTTTTTTATCTTATTTTCTTTATTCCATTTATTAGTTTATGCACTGAAACTGTGATATAACGATGAATTCAATTGCTGGGTGTTCACATGCAAATTTAAAGATGCATTGATGTAAAGCAACGAATTATTCGAATTACAACCGAGCCAACAAGATTCAAGAAGTATTTCTATACACAGATCTTTATGGGATTTATATAGAACCAGATGGAAAAGTGTTATTTGATTCGTGAAATAATAGAATCTGTATGTTTCTTCATGCATTATAAAATACAATGCTGATCAAGCGACTTGTTCCAAGTTTCCTCGTAGTATTTTTTATTATGTGAGAGCACACATACTATATATGAATATATTTAAATCGAGTAGCATTTAAGCAAAGAATATATGCTGATGTATATAGCATGACGCGCGTGGAGGGAAAAGTGTAAGCAAGACTCACCGGCACCGCAAATTCATTAATCAACTGATTTTGAGAACGATTTCATGACATCCTCGTTCCTCGTTCCCACTCACGAGTCCCCATCATCCTGTCACAAGTATTCCTACTTTTCTATTCAAATTCTTTGTGAGCGATCCTCAATCGTGGTGTGCCATTTGAAATAATCCATTTAGCTCCCGTATATAAAACCCTGTACATTACAATGCTTGTCGCTCTACATTTTATACTGTAAGAGAAAAAATCTCCTGCTAATTGCCTCCGTAGACTCAAGCTTACACTAAAGAGGGGTTCAATTGTTTCGTCAAGTTTCTCTCAACTCGCTTTCCAACTCCGACCTCGTCCGTTGTATTTCCCGTCGTTGTTCAATATCGAATTATGCTAATCTAACCGACTGAGTATGTTTGGCTGTTGGCTCAGTGATGAATTAATTCCTTATTCTTTTCTAAAATATTTTGCTGAGCATAAAATTTTTAAGGGTTGTTGATTTCAAAGATCTTCAAAAAAATATTTTCTGAGAAAGAAACTTTATTTAATTGACACCTGCTGTCTTGAAGTTTACACACGCATTTTTTCTTTAAAGAAATGATTTTTAGTGGAAATATTTGACATCACCTGAATTCCGAAAAATAAGCTTAAAAGTTACACAAGATCACCAGGAATTGAAAAAATCAAAGGAGCAACAAAGCCTGACCTAAATGTATGACCACTGCAATAGAAGGCGACACCTCCAGTTTCTCCGCTGATCTGAATTCTAGTTGACATATCATTTATCATTGGAAAGAAAAATATGGTCATTCATAATAAAGAAGCTTTAAGCAATAAGTATATTAAAGCTATGTATGCTGGGGTGAACTCGCTCAGGAGTGAGTAACCAATCCGTGAGATCGCCTTACACACGTTGAGGGATTCATAATGAAAATATACTGGAGCAGGCAGCAGTAGAGATTCTAGCCTGGGAACCTATAGTACAGCAGTAGCTGTTCCTTCCAGCCATGTGTGCAAGGATGACATTCAAGTTGGAAGGCAACTGTCAATTTGAATAATTGATTTTTGAGCTCTTTGATCATACCAATCACAAGTTATGGAGAGTATAGCAAAGACTTTATTTTAGGGAGGCTGCACACTTGCAAAGTAAATTCCAATAACATCCCGAACACTAAAAGATTACAATCCCTCCAGAACCTCAAAATCCAGTGACAAAAGTCTAAAATTTTAGACCGAAAGAATAACTTAACATTGACTTGATATCTGTACGTAGCTTGTACATCCTCCTAACTAAAAAGATCCTTCTCTATTAAAATGCAACGTCATCCATGGGTCATTAGGACAAAAATTCTTGTGCACGGCCTTACTGATTTTTACATTGATGATTACATGGACACAACTAACATTCCAAGGTTGGACGGCAAATAAAAAGTAACCTGACCCGGTTCATTTGGACAGCTTCAAGAGCCATAGGATATCATTATATAATATGTAATGTATATATGCAATACATAATAACGGACCTTCTATACTAAAAGGTAAACATGTACGCTTATAGAAATAGAAAAAAAGCAAAGAAAAAACAAGCCTGGAGGAGGTGAAGTTAAATAATAGAAAGATAGCAAGGGTCCTATATTGATTGCATAGAAATGATAATTTTGCGGTGAATTGCTAGATAATAAAAATTTAATATCCTTTTCATGTATCAGCTTTCCAGATGCTTATATACATGTACTCTACGTATTTCATTATATATACCTATATACTTCCACCATGGACAAAGGTTTGCGGGAGAAATCTGGAACAAGAATAATGCTCTGTAGTATAGTTTATACAGTGTGCGGATTAGTTGTGGGATGATGCAGCATGGATTCGTTAAGCATCCTTGAATGAGATTCGTGGCTGTGAATGGAAGAGGAGGTCATTGCTGTGTCACATTTCATTCCCATTCCTCACTACTCCGATTCATCCATCATTTCCCCGTCAACGGCAAGAGAGAATCTTGTCATTTTGTAATCTATTGATTCCAACTGTGCTCAACTTTTTAGACGCTCTTCTCTCTTCCCCATGTTCTCCTGTCGTCCAATGGAATTGATCTTTTCCTCCAATATTCCGATTCCCATTCAATGGAGATTTTCCTCCAGTGAGGAATAATTTATTTCGGGATTTAGTCAGTGTGAGTCATTTGTGAAAATAAAAATATAATTTCGTGACATTTTATATTTTTCCTGTCACACGTCGACATTGCAAGTACAGATAGACTATTCCATTCACACTGTTAAATTTTTTTTGTTAGTTGGATTAGAATACGACAAGCTATTTAATTAAACAATCATTTAATTGCATGTTGACAAATTAATAAATTGATCTTCATTATGCAACTATCATCATTGTGCATTGGCATTTAAGGCAGTGATTAAAAGAGCAGAGCAACTCCAACCAATTACAAGGACATGGTTGGATGCAGCTGATGCTAATGATAAGGACGCAGTAATGATTTGATATTGTTTGTGTTTAATAAAGTGTTAAAATGATTTGTGAAGAGTGGAGAAGGTGGATTGAAATAAAGTGGCCAATTATAAGACCACTTTATTCCTGATAATAATATTATTGCCGCGTCTTCCCACAAATGAATACATATAAGAGGCATGGTTTGGTTCAGAGGGAAAAGGAGGCAAGCCCTTGCTCCGTGCCGTTCAGAACGATAGTTATGGGACCATTACGTCAACTTGGATGGCCCCATATATTTTGCCGACTGGCGGTACGCAAGCTAGCAGTCAGCTATAAGTTGTATCAACGTTCCTTTTATATCTGTAGGAAATTGAAGTTTCTTTCATTTTTAAGGCTCTCTGCTCTCTGTGTATGTTACAATGATCAAATCTCTTCATAAGGGTAGAACCTGTATGCCTTACTATGAACTTCGGTAGTTACATGATGTTTTTTCAAGTATATTACGTGTTGCTTGAACTTTATATAGGAAGTATTAGTACTAATATAGTTATGTAGGTAAACAACTTATGTTTATGTATACAAATAAACAGCATATGTTCTATAACACTTTGCATATTTCTACCTTCTTTGCTCCATATATTATACATACATACCTATATAACAATAAGTACCTCCATGCTACATATACATTTCCCAATAATAACTCCCCAGAAAGGCATATCTGGAGCTATTATATAATAGTGGCTTTTAATCTTACACTTATCAGCCTTCTCTTGACTAGTATAAGCGTAAAAGGGAAAAAGAAACCTCTCCAGCAGTGTGCTACAAGTGCATAACAATCCATAAATTTTACGGCACGTCCTATCTACCGTGTAGAATCTCCGGGAATGGAGCTACTCACATGTACAAATCCAGTTGTAAACTCTTCAACCCTTTACCGGTTGTTCCTTTTAATATTCCTTTATTGCATCTCCACTATACATTTTGTTATCCTAAGAAGGACCAACACTTCTGCATTTTCTTCTTGTATATTTAAGAAGTTACCTTTTATAATTTAGTCACTACTGCTTATTATTACTTTAGCCGAAGAGTACAAGTTTAGAGATTTTATGGTGATTCCGGTGTTATATGGAAATGTATGCATAAATAAAAGGTCACATGAACTTACAAGCCATAAAACATTGTCGCTCATCCCATATAGTTCTCTTTCCAGAACTGTCGTAATGAAACGACAGTAAATAACAATGACTGTCGCATGGTCAAAGTTACATGCTAATGACAACAACATTTCTTCGATACTATTCTTCTGTGCTATAGAAGAAAATACGCTGCTTTGTCCTCTTCAAATGAGTCAAGGTAGTTTAAATAAGAAACAACCAAGTTATGTAAAGGGTTCATTTGCATAGAGGCGAACTACCTGTTGGTGACGGAGTTACATGACACTTTTGGTTATAAACTGAAAAACAGTTTATAGGATATTGCTGTTTTTATGTGCTCATATAGTATTAATCAATAAGGTAATTATTCTTCTTTCACGTGCTTCCTGTAACTATCTTATTAACATTGGATTTCATGAAGTGTGTGGGACAAAACCAATATTAATATTGACATGAATTAGCAATTTAATAAAAAAACAAATAAATAATGGAGTTAATTGTAACGTTAAACTTATAGATATGCAGGAATTGAATTTAGATTAATTAATTTACTTAGCTGATGGGTCATATACAGCCATAGAAATGCAGAGGGTTAATGTTTTGTAAAGTTAAATACTATACATAAAGGTGATAGCTCATCGCACTTCCTCACCATAATTTTTAAGTACTTCTGTACATATTAAATTTAACCATTTATAATGTTTGTGAATGCAAAATATACAGCAAAAATGTATTTGAATGAAGCCTCAACATAAGTTTGGCAACTCAAACCTGACCTTCCCCGACTACATACTGTTATAGATATAGATACATATACATACAGGAGGAAGATGATGGAACCACCATTTGCTGTCTCTGTTCGATATGGTTTAAGTAATTTATCACTCATTTTCTGTTAGCTACAATAAAATAAGTATCGGAAGATTATTGAAAGAATTATATTATTATACATTGAACATGTTCATGCTGAAAAAACACCCACTGTCACAGAGCTCAATGGATAATAAATTGAAAATGGGTCACATCATTTGTGTTCTGCCTGTGGTTTTTATCATTATCAAAATCATACACACGTATACAAGCTTTCCATGAATAGTAGACGCTCCTGTATTCTAAACTGAACATGTTTGCATTACATACATTTATATTGTAGTAGTATTATAGAACTATAATATACCTAACTTTAGGTATAGAATTATATCTATAGTCTGCAGTTATGAGCATCTACGACAGAAGAATATGATTGCGGCTCTTTTATCCCAACAGAGACTTTTTACTTATCGAAGACTGCCATTTATAGGCCTGATTCCATGTATTTCCAGATTGAGCCCAAATAGCAATAATGTTCCTATAATATCGCTTCTCTCTATAATAATGACATCTCCAACACCCACAGACTTTACTATAGAGGCGGCATTTTAATATTATTCCCCATAACTATTGAATTCATTTTACTCTGCTAGGCATGGACTGCTGCGGTTACTGGATAACTCACACAGGTTTTCAATAGATAAACAGCCAACGGCTGGCCGCTCTTTATCTTGTTTAGAGCTTCTGTCACTCTGTTAACTTTTTACACAGGGTAATAAACACTGACGTTTTTATGCACTACTTTTTCAACCAAAGGTATGGGATAGTCAATAATTTAGAAAAAGAATCAGTGATAATGTAACCTAATCTGAATTCAACAGTAATTTACCCTAATTTCAATTTAACGAGGCTAACCGCGCCTACAGTTACACAATACGTATACATTATGCAGACTTTTATTTAAATATTTGAAATGTATATTACTATTTTTAAATTATTAATAATTATTACTATTAAATACTTGTAACATTTAAGCAGTGATTTGTTGGTTAAACGAAGTTCTTTAGCACGAACACGAAACAACCATTTTATGTATAGCATGTAAAAGTAAGTCTAATAAGCTGAAATACATAAAGTTGAAAACCTATATAACAATTCAAGCAAACAGCAATGGAAGACTTGTGGAGCCTTCACAGAAGGACAGAATGGGCATGTATGTCTGTCAATCCAAACAGAAGGATACGAAACATGAGCCTTATGGTACACTCGCGCTGGTATTGGCTGGTCCCTTGAAATTGTCAAGTCATGATGCACACAAAATGAGACTTATGTGACGTCACTGTAGTTTGTGTACAGTATAACTATGATGTGTCCATTTTGTAGTCGTGAAAATTTCTTAACTGAAAATTAATGTAATAGAGATAAAGATTATACATGTAATAAGTAGATAAGAAATAAATAAGCACTCGTGGGTATTTCAGTAAAAATAAAGAAGGTGAAAACGTATTAGTAACAGGAACAAATGAACTGATGCAAAAACTGGTGGAAGAACAACCGTAAACCACTGTAAAAACTCCGTAAAATTGGAGTTTATTCTATGAACGCCAATAAAATTGCAATATATCTGATAATTAGTACAACATCAACTTAACTATATCATTGAGCTTAAATAAAATTGATCTTAGCGGTCATGAAAAGCGACACATTGACAAGCTTCTTATCTGTGAACAACATGAATAAAACAAGTCACATAGAGTTTTATAGGTTTGTTTATGCATTTCCGTATGGTGAGCCCGCTGCTCACGTTTGTAGCTTGTGGAATTGGGAGTCAAAACGACTTTGGGTATATGTAGGTAGGTAGGAAAGTATCTATACAATGTGCAGAAACGCTTTACAAATATAGCTCTGTACCTTAATGTTGCCAGTGCTTTATATAAAATTGCTCGACGGTATGGCTCTTTCGCAGCGGCTCGACGGAGTTGACGTATATAACCATTATATAATAGCCACTTAATCTTACACTTATCAGCCTCCACTTCACCAGAGGGGCAAGTCTATCCATTCCCAAAATACATAACAATCCATAAATTTTATGCGGTCGTATGTATCTGTAGCGGAGGAAGGCTTGTTGGAAGAAGTGTCGGGACGGACAAATGTAGTTGTAAACTCCAACCCTTTACCGGCAGTCTGGATTTCTTTATTGCGTAGGCTTTGTTATTTAACAGCATTAACACTTATTCTTGACTGCGGAGTGCGGATGAGAGGGAAGTTCACATTTTATGGTAGGTAATATTATATCGCCATAGAGGAAGGACAATAACCAAGTCGTAAAACATGTCCATGCTCTTCACAAGACAAAGTATATAATATATTATACAATGAAACAACTTGGTTTGGTGATTTTAGTCGCTGTGTCGGGCACTGGAAATGTTATTCCTGTCCGGAGTCAAGGTAATCATCGCGGTGTGTTCCAGTACAGATACCTAATGACCTACCTGTTGGTCCTCGTAGTAGATTTCGGTTGGTTGAGCTATTTATATTAATGTTTATTGCACCATCCGGATACGTAAACAAGGTCTATCGACATTTATTGCACATTCCGGTATAGTATCTTTACGTCAATATTCACAGCCCATTCCGGATATTTTAGTACTTTCACGTTGATATTCATAACATATTTAGGATGCATCCGTATTTTTACTTGGATGTTTGCTATACACATTTCAAAAATACATGTGCGTATATGTTCATTTTTCAGTTATAGTGGAGGATTGGGTCATATTGTAGAATAATTATGAAATAATTATGTAGCTGATAGCTAATCCAGTAAAAGCTTAACTTTATTGAAATTGTAAGTTCATTCGATAAAAAAACAAATAGCGAAAGCAAAACCAAAACCCGAAGATATGAGGAAACATGTTCTGAAATCCTTCATCATGAATAGCCTGAAAAATTCAATTTCGTCACCATGTTAGAGAATCATGGATGATTGTCCTGCGGTTGTGGTAGCCTTCGTCAATCCATACAGCTTTTTTAACTAACCGTGGAAGGGCTTTTTTATGGCAGCGTGTGTCTCTGTGACAAAGTATAGAGCCTGTGCCATGTCTCCCTGAGGGGATGCACACTCCAAGGAGTAGTACCTTAAAAATTAAATATTGCTTTATTATTCATAAGGTACGGTGTAGTATACGCCGGCAACTTTTTAACTACCGCACTGACAGTATAGAAGCTTACACAATGATTGCAAGTAGAATACATGGACCATAAATTCTGTCACCAGGATTATCATGTGTGTGGATCTCCGTTGCCAATGCAGCAAATTTATAGTACCCATGTACATACATATAATTGCATGTAAGTGAATATGTGTTGTAGTTGTATTGCGGATAATATGGAAAAAATGATATTTCCAACAAAAAAATTGATGTTTTCATTACATGATTCAAGTACGGAAAATTTCCCGAATTGCTCCTGTCTCTCCCTCTCTCAATGGCGCTTAACCCACGTAAATGACTAAGGAACTTAGTGACTAACTAAGGCTGATGAAGCGCACATTCAATAGCCTTTGTTGTAATCTGATCCGAAACAAAATAACACAATACAGTAGGAAATCATCCCTCTTCACTCCAACATTGGCACACATAGTTTATACGCTCTAGCCATGAAATGCTTCGTTCAAGGGATGAATATACATTTGATCTCTAAAAGATTACATATTTTGGAACCTACCCCAAAACTACCAAGTGTTTTGCTCCATGTTTATTCTACCTATAGATGTATTTCTATTTACGCTTTCTACTTATTTACTATATTTCCTAAATGATATTGTTGCTTACATACATACTATCTATATGCTATTGTAGCATCCTATAGTTGTTGTTGTATAACTAAATTTTTGCTACATTCCGTGTAGTTGCGTGCATGGGGAAATAGAGAAGCTGCTTAAGCCTCACCATGTACGACAAAGAGACGAAGTGAGCAAGAACAAAATAATTCACCCCCTGGAGGTTCCGAGCAACGTAGAGCATTGTGGCAGTTGGCCATTTTATTCATTTGGATACTGATCTGCCTGAAGAGAGATACGGATGGATTGGAGAAAAATCCCTAAATACTGTCGGGCAGACGACAACAACAGAGTCAAGCGAGTGTAAATGAATGAAAGGACGGAAAACCAAACAGGGTTCGATCTCTTTCACAGATGACAAAAGGGGCACAAAAGTTATGGACGCTGGCAATGGACATTGGTTGAGGAAGCACAATGGAAGACCCTTGAAAATCCTCCGTTGAGTCCGAGGTGTTAGAGGAACCCTTCGTGACGTCATTTTTGGAGGCTGTGGCAGGCAAAAATGCTGTCGGCAGTTTTATTCGAATTGGCATATGGCTATATAACTAATATAGAGAAAAGTACGTACTGCATTGACACTAAACTATATGGCCCTATTATAGTAGTATATTATATTATGTCAAATTTGGGAGGAGACCTACATATTATTTTTATGGAGGCAAACTACAATTGCAGGACTGAATCCAGGATCCGGACCATGCATAAAGGGAAATCAAACTCGTTTTGTCGGAGGACTGAAGTGGACGTCTGCACTTATTCTTCTCATTCAAATCATCCTGTCGAATTAGAATATCATTGAGTTATATTCATTCTAGTCATTACACGCGTCACCAGAGTATTTTGATAGTCAAATATTTAGCCATTACATTGTATTACACACTGTGAACGTGCCCGTTTTGCCTGTCAATAAATTTCATCACGAGTATACAATATTGAAAGTGTCAACCCCGTTTCTTTTGGATTTACAGGTGAATTCAACAAACTAAATAGTTCAACAAGTTAATAAATCCTTTCTGTGAATAATTCTCAATACCTATATATGTGGAGTCTGGCCGGCTACAACTTGGATCATATTAAATAGACGTTTGGATCAAAAATTCTATACGGACTCCAATATCTGCAACTACGTCAACATAAAAGAATATTCGCCATCAGTATTTTGAGTGTTAAAATATCTAGAAATATCTGTAGACTAGGAAAATAGAGTTACAGCTACATACTTAATATAAGGACTGTTGAAACACATTTCGCTGTTGTGTGTACACAGCTGGAATGAACTTGGAGCTAGGATAATTATCCAATCGTTGTCTCTACACAATTGTCAAGTGTGTAAATTTAGATGCAGTATTGAGTCGTTAGAAAGAGCATCATCAAAATGTGTGCAGCCTTCCAAGCTTGGCCTGATCATCCACCAATTGGTCAAAGTACAGTGCATTACTCCTGGCCCGAGCACTTCAGTCATAATTATAACCCTCCGTCCTCATCAAATTACATACATCCTCCAAGTTCCTTTAATTTTGGTCAAATGCCATCCAAAGCCTATGATTATGACAATTATCAACCGCAGCCGAGTAATTTCTTCTCCGGTAGTTTCCCCCCTCCCACGTCTACACTGCCCGTCCACCCCAATTCCAGCGATCAGGGGTCATTTTTCGACGATGGACGAAACGCTTCATGCAGTAATGACCATTCGGGTTCCAATTCACCGGATGATAAACGACCTCGTAAGTTCAATCAATTATTTTTTTCTGTTATTTGTGAAAATTAAAAACTTACCTATTTATATTTTTTATACTGATGTATACACCTACACTATATAAAAATAATTCTTTAGCTACTATTGACCGTTAGGAATACATATGATTGCCATGTGTAGAAACATTTGATTGTTGTCCGTTCGTTATATAGCTTGAGAATGTACCGTGGTAATTTTCTAATATGTTTGTTATCGCATTACACAGAAGCACACCATAACATTGCAGCTGCAGTGCATGCCGGAAGCAACGACGGATTAATTGAGCCAGGGCTCCTAAAACGTGAAGCATCTGGACTGGAGAGTGGATCTATTGGGTATGTCATCGATGCCAGCAAGCATCTCCCGAAAAGTGGATCCATGATCGACACATGCTCACCTAAAGGCAGCCTTCTTGACGAAGAGCCAGAGTCACCCGAAATCTCTAACAAATCTCCAGCAACTGATGACTATGATCTGTCACCTCCCATCTCTGCTACTCGCATTCGGTATCCTTGGATGCGATCACAAAGTGGTAAGCACTCATCCGTTGTTCTTACTAAGCGCGATCTGCTCTCATAAAGTTATTTTCATTTTATACAGTAGATACTTTATACCCTCACGACTTGATTGATTTCATTCGTATAAAAATAGAAACAAGGTTAAGCAAATAAAAATATGTATGTTGCAAACAAAAATTCAATATACCTAATAGTTACGTATCTATATTAGAAAAGCATACGGGGCGATGTGCATCACAAATGAGCTGAGTATCTAAATATCTAAAAGTTGAGATACGAAGTAGTAAATTAATTTACTTGAACACTTGTCGGTTAATATTCCATTTAGATTGAACTCAACGTGCACTGAATAGTTTTATTGTCCAGCCGTTTTTCGTATTCTGTAAGGGCATTTCAAAAGAGTATACTTGTTATATGTAAAAGAATGAAAATATTTTTAATAAGAAGATATGTCTTATAAATAATACATACATATAGACGATATACAAGTTAACGTTAATGCATAATCACGTGTATCTACATATGCCTTTAATTATTTCCTTGACCATGTTAATAGTGCCATAAAATCTTGTATTATTAAACTTCTCAAGTTGTGAGTGTTTCCATCCATTAAATTAGGGTTTTCATGCATATTAAGTCTCCGCCGACTTAACAATACACACACATTTTATTACATATAGACCATACATGCTATTGATATAGCTCACTGATCGTGAAATTAGATATTATATTAGTTTGGGAAGCAACAAGAAGGGTTATATTATATGTGTAAGTTTACATTCGGAAACACGACGTCTATCTAAACAAAAACAAGACTGTTTAGCCGTAAATGTTTTCATGTTTGTATTCTTGTATCTGACACAAGTGTCAAATCATAAATCAAAAGGACTTGTTGGTGGTGTTCGCAGTATTTTCCAGTATTTAAGAGGATTGTTTAAGGGCCCCATACCTGTGCAGAAGCCGGGGGAGAAGATTTATTTCACTTTCTTAAATTAACATTAAATTTAGCGGCACCCAATAATTCAACATAAGGTGTACACTTGTACTCTATACAGCAACGGGGAGAGATGTAAATACAATAAAAATGAAAGTATATCTCTATCTATAAATATACCTATGCCTACCTTAGATTAGATTCCCTACTATAGGCTATACATGCTGTATTATTATATAAAATGGTCACTACTTCTCAAGCCTCATCGTTACATACGGGGGAAGGTGCGAAGGACAGAGTAAAGGCAAGGCAGTTTTATCAGCCGACGGCTTAGGTGGCAGAGATAAAGTATAAGTATACCTACGCTCCTTATCAGCCCCGGGCAACATGTCTGAAGGGATACACAATCCATCCCTAACCTAGCCTACACCATGTTGCTTGGTTCCCGTTTCCTCATTGGATTCCCAATACAAAGAACTTTGGTCCCTTCCTTCTCAACGCGCCACAATAATTCCTTCAATGTACATTTTCTTATTATCACTCTCTGCTGTGTTTTTCCGAATTTGTCCCGAATTTTTTGTTCACAAGTATTGTTACTGCTGATTTGTCACTTTAATACTTAAAACTGGTGCAAATTAATTAGTGCTGAACTGAATTTATATAAATTTATATAAGACAATGAGCGTTGTCCAAAACGATTTTAGACCTGAATCATTTTTAGTGTTTAGCTTGTGCCGTTCAAAACAGAAAATACACGGCAGTTAAGCAGCGCGGTGTATTTATCATGTAGTGCAATGCATTGACTATCAGGGATAATAATGACTAAAAAGTGTTTGGGTGACTAGACAACGCGTGAGCGTCATTAGGAAGGTAATTATTTTAATATTGTTATTGTTGTATATAGCTGTACATCACAATCGTACTATTATGTAGTAATTTAGGTACTTCCTCACCACATCGTTATTATGCTGCAGTTAAGTTCATTACTTTAAATTACTGTTGGTCTTGTTGCTTGAATGGAACGCATAGTTTTATTCACTTTGGCAAATTAAAAGGTTGATGTAACAATAATAATAATAATTGAAGGATGAAACAGTAGCTCATGGGTTGGAGTAATTCAATTATTATTGTAGCTATTATTGTAATGGCTGTGTAAATCGCTTCAGCTTTTTAGCATTTATTTAGTTACAACCTCGATTACTTGAGTGAAGTTCTTGAACAATGAGGATCGATATCGTCTGACATTGACAGCATCTGCGTATTCGCAGGACAGAAATAATCTAAATTATTATTACTCTAGTATTAAAGATACACAGTATTTTATAATGTGCAAAAATAGGATGGCAAATGTGGCAATGACAAAACATATTGTCAGGGGTTATGTTGACGACATCCATGTAAGGACCTTGAATCGTTCTATAGAAATTCAAAAGGTTATAATACGTATATGCGTATTATCTTTATTTCCATGGATTTATGAGCTTATAGTTAGGATGAACGGTTAAATTATTTGGTAACGGGCTGGACAATAAGTCTGATAGGTGTCTGTAGGGCTATATAATTGTGCATTTAGACTCAGTCATTCATAAGGTATATTGAAATATATGGTCAAATGAGGAAATATAGCGCGATATAATTGTAATTAATCGAAACTCAACAAGTAAATTTTGGAAACTTAGATGATACTGGGGAAGGCTGTGGGCGACCTAAAAGAACCCGGCAAACGTACACCCGTTACCAAACATTGGAGCTGGAAAAGGAATTTCATTTTAATAAATACCTAACACGAAGACGACGGATTGAGATCGCTCATTCGTTGGGTCTGACAGAGAGACAGATTAAAATTTGGTTTCAAAATCGTCGTATGAAGGCCAAGAAGGACACGAAGATCCCAAGTTACGGCACTCTCCAGGCTACAGCCATGGATGGCACAACGTACGGACACGATTCTATTTCGTCTATTTCGTTTATGCAAGGAAGTGCAAATCCTGGGATTGTCAATATAAAATCTGAACTGGACTATCGACAGAAATGTTGGCCAGTTGTTGTCCGAGCTCCATAATTTTCATAAACTCTGTTATTGGCAATTATCCTCATCTTTGATTTCTATACCCGGATTTAGTTCAGTCAGTTTAGCATATTTGAAGTAATATAGTCAAGTTTTTGATTTGGTTCTTATTGGAAGCATTTAAAAAGCAGTATGTTTTAAGACATTAACGTGAATACTAATTGTAAGTATTATTACTATATGTATACCTAGGAGTAGGTTGAAATGTATTGAATTTAATAGTACGGGATGTAAAAAGTTCCTATTACGAGCATAGCGTACATTTATTTATATGCAATATTTCACTACAATATTTTTTCATTGGTGAAAGGCATCTTGGTTATGGGTTGGCAGTCGGTGGCCTATAAAGCACATCACACATTTGTGGTACTGTTTGTGTCTGCGTAACGACTTTGCAAGGAGAAAAACTCTGGTGTTGATTCGTCAACGCAGTGCACAATGACTGCTTCTAGATTCTAGTCCTTGGAAAGTCAGCTGGAGATAGTTGAGTGAGTAATCTAAAAATTATTGGAGTTCTAGTCCCTACGACTTTATGCAGCTTTATTATTGAGTTTTAACGTTCATTTGATATGCAATACGTTAAAAATATTGATTTTATCGAGATTAATAGTTTATATTTCAATAGAATAACTAGAATCTGCTAGAATTTGAAGTATTTTAAGGAAATATGCAACATTTATAGTCTACTGCTACAGTAAAACTAGTTTACTCTGAGGTAATTGAGGTGCATCGATAAATGTATTTCTTGATAAAAAAAATGTAAATGCTAATAAATGTAAAAGCATACAGATCGACGGATGCTTAAATAGACATCAATTTAACCATAATTTTAAATAAATGTGAAGTCTTGTAATTCTGCAGACTACAAACTCCTAACCGACATTTCATGTGTTGGCAAACCCGCAGTCAAACCGAATTGCCACACTTAATTTTTAAGACGTCTTTTGACATGTCAAATTTATTACATGCCGTAAAATAAATTGTGTTTAGCCATCTAAGTGTAGGGTATGTAGTAAATAAGGCATACTTTATACTTCTTCTTGTCCTATACATTGTGTAGTTCTATGATGCATATAATATAGTACGTGCATTGCCTATAGTATCCATTATATAAACCACAAGTGAACTTACATAAATGTTGTAAATAATTATTCTTGGCATTGACCTTCTTGAAATGAGCAACTGAGCAGGAATACGGGTATGTAAAGCATAACATTGTATGAACCAAAGGTTTTGTCATTCAGTTTAGTTATAAGTATATAATAAAGTGTTTGAAAATAAATCATTTACTAACGTTTAATTTTTGCTGCTTATGTATTATTGTAACTCTATGCATATTAGGTGGAGCATCTTGTGTTGTAGTTTCATATAGAAAAAGACAGAGAAGAACTATCAAAAAATGGTATATGCCAATGATTCGGATACAATTTCAATTTACAAAATATTCTAATAAAATTATTTTAATTTTGGTTTTTATATGTTAAAAATTTTTTAATTAAAATTAAATATCAAAAATAAAGGAGAAACTAACTCTACCATAAATTTGAGAAATATTAATGAAAAATACGTGTGTCCTTCTGATAGATATACAAAAAAGCTGGTTTGTTTGTTTTTGTGCACTGGTTTCTCTAAGATTCAGCCGATCTTCCTCATGTTTGGACTGGCGGTTATCCGCATTTAGTAAATATAATTTCCCATTCTATGTTGCGTATCAGAATCCATCAAAAGACACCAAAGTCTCGGCTCTCGGGCATAGAATTTCTTAGACTTGAAGCCCCTCTGATAGTTTCCCCGTTTATACGAGATAGTGCACCCTATGCATGAGAGAAAGAGAGATACGCTATCGCGTGGCTCACCATAGAGAATAGGATCCGCCGCTTGCTGTCTACTTACATAAGCATGGAAGACGATAATAATAATGCATATACAGAGCAGGAGCTGGTGATGTGTATACAGAAGCAAATGCAACGAATGCAATATAACGCACAAAGACTACCGGAACTTCTTTAAGTAAAGAGACCCAACATTCATCAATCACCTCGACTTTGCTGACATACAGCTGAAATCCATTAATTACGAATCTTCTCCCGACATTTCGTCAACAATGCTTACTTATGTATATAAACTCCTATGTCCATAACTAGTTTATGGTAACAGCCTCCATGTCCAGAATATACATTCGCTCTTCCTTCCCTCGGCTTCCCCATTTCTGCAGTGGTTTGCAATAATTTGGTTTTTTACTCGAATTTTTTTAAATACATGTACAGACATATATATGTATATGTACACTGAAATTGTTATTTGAAGATTCCAGATTTTGAGGCAAATGTTACTTGAAATGTATCAAAATAAATCAATTCATCAAACAATCAAATCATTTTTAGATTTTGTATAAGATTTTCTGATTAATTCTCTTAGTTTAAAATTCTTAGTGTAAAAAATTGTTATCAACAACTTTAATGGCAGTCATTGTACTGTAAAGTTGGAAGGTGTGGGAACAATCCAAAATTAATTTAAATTTTCCGGTAGAATTCCACTGGAATGATATCTTGTATGGTAAGTAATAGTAGAAATATGTGCTGAGTGTACAACAAAAGTTATGCAATCTTTGTCCTTTTTATTAATTCCACCCCAATGCAATTTAATCAATACTGCCTTCACTGTATTCAATCAAAGTTCTAAGGGTTTCCCCCTTTTGCGTGTGCAAGTGAGAACACAGAGTCAAAGTCAAGATTCGTTTGGAAATGAAAGCGTGAATTACACACAATGCAACAAAAACATGGTCTCGTCGGCGGGCGAGGAGAAGACTCTCTCGTCATCGCATATACATACAAAATCGTATACACATGTACAACGTGTAAATCTTGCAGTAGCTTTAGGAAGATTTGCTCCTGCTAGATTTGACTCGACAGCTGATTTTCCGTTGGCATTGCAAAAGAACTGTGTGAGAGATATTTTGAATCAAGTGTGTATCTGTATAGATACTACAACATATACATAGTAGAAGAATCAGAGTGAGGTTGGTGAGACAAGGAAGGAGTTAGCAGTAGTTCTGTTGCAGCTCGAATACAAGATTTCCCTACAACGGTGTAGCAGTCGTGGGTGATATGAAATAGCAAAGTACGAAATATCATGAGAGATATTGAAATTGAAAAGGAAGGGTTTTCAGAAACATCATGCATTATCTTCTTGTGAATCCTTTCTAAAAGCAATAGTAGATCCTCTATAAGCAACGTATATATTACACATCTGCAATAGTATTGCTAAATATATGTAAGGAAAAGTTACATGCATGCAACTATATTACCAGTCACGTACAACCGGCAGACATTTAGAGGGAATAGTCTGCCTCCAGGAGCGACCAAGGGTAGAAATACGTATCTTCGTATCATATATTGAACAGCCAATATGCATAGTTGTAGTTATACCTACCAGCAAATGTTTTTCTTTGGACAGGAATATAATGCTTGTCAAGGTATACTGGATGGTGCTGATAATCGTTGAATCCGGCTTTTTCTACCCGCTCAATGTTTTCCTCTCTCCATCTATATATCTACTATTTTCCTTTCCTCAAGAACACTATTAACTTTGGCGTGGTAGAGCAAGCCGCACTTAACATCATTTACTTCCATGGACTCTACAGTTAGTATTAGTAGGGTTAGGTTAATGGATAAAATTGCTAAAAGAATGTGAATATAAGTAAAGTTTATAGTTATTATTAGTTACGTATTGTGGGTCTATAGGTTTGTTACTGCAATAGTAATTACAATTGTATTTACATAACTTCATGTATAGTCAAATACTCCAAACACTAAGTTTCCACAGTACTTTATCAGCTAAAGCATTGTAAGTAAAAGCTGAAAGTTCAAAATTTTGCTATAGTCGTATATTATTCTATTGAATATGTACTTCTATTACAGTTTCTCCATTTAGACTGTCTTGTATTTGCATAGCAGCCTATAGTTTATGGATTGTATAGACTGCTAAAACCATTAGATGCAAATGCTTTAGTGTTGAACAACACTAACTGCACCAGCATGTGTACTTATATGTACATATATACTTTAAGCGTATTTTGTCCGGGAGTACGAAAAGAATTGATATGCAGCTGAGATGAAATGAATGAAAGGCGAACTGAGGTTGTCAATACAAGAGAGAAGAGCCCCATAAATGAATGAGTAATGGTTTCTCTGATAAATTTTGAATTGTCTGTACCGGGGAGCTTGCTCCAATATAAAGACAGTTGCTACGTCATGAAGTTTACCCACATATATATGTAAATATATGTAAATACTGTTTGAATTCTAGAATCCATTGTCATAATACATAACGAGATATGATTATATGCAACTTTGTAATGTATAGCCATGCCATATATAGCATAATATGTAGCTCATTTATAGATATTGCTTGCATTAAAACCTGGCTTAGAACAAGTTTACTTGAAATGGCCACAAGAGAGGTTAGGCAAGACTAAATAATCGATGCAAATTTTTATACACCGAATAAGATACGAGTGCATAGTTTATACATATGTTCTACCTATAGTTATAAAACAGGCATAATGTCTAATAATTGATCAATTTATTAGTGTTGACTATTCCGCCATAACTTGGAAAGTTGCATGTGCGTTCAAAACTAATGTGAAGATTTACTCGAGACGAATTGTGGTCTCCCAAGTTCTACTTTGTCATTCGTCTATGTTGGTGTATGATTTGCCTCTGATTTTACATACTTCGCATTTGTTTTCATGTACGACGTACTTGCTTATGTGCTGTAAGTATGTTTATGTATGTACAAAGTGTGTGAGAATTAAATATAAATCAAGCATTATTTGGCAACCACTCAAAGCAAGAAAAACTGGCTTTCTCAGTGATTCTGACTATTTGCAAGCACGCCACAATGTCTGCGGTTCTGTATCTTACACATGAGTTTACTGAGCATAAAAAGCGTACATTGTTTTTTCTCCATTACTGTCATGATATGTTGTAATGAATATTTAAAAGTGTTGTTTGTTGTACAAAAATCTGTTTCATTGACACTTCAAAATAGCATTTTCCTCTCTGTTGTCTCACTTCCGAGTAATTAGGCCGCAAATGATTCGACTTTTTACAGGTGTGTTTTGGCTTCGGTAGAGTGACTGTCATAAGCTCTAAACCGTCGTCGTAACACCCGGATTTAAATGGAAGTGATGCAAAGTATGCAGCAAGAGCTATATCAAGGTCCCAATCAGTCCACAGTATATCTGGCCCTAGTCTTTATGTTTCATGTTGTACCTACATAACGTGTGTATAGTAATGCTCTTGTACACACAGACTGTATTTGTTTGTTATGATGTCGACAAAGTTATTCTTAGGACGGAACAATTTAAATAAGCTTCATATATCTCTGTACAGTATTTGCATAGAGACGAAACGTGTATATAAAGCTCTATGCATTATCCAGTAAAGGTGTAATGAACACGGGAAGACAATTTGTAAATGCAGCTATCTATATATATGTTGGCTGTTGATATTAAATGAGCGTAAATTCGGCTATAGAATATCAATCGAAACCCCATCTGAGTACACCCTGAGTCTAATTTGAAGTAGGAGCATATGTAATGGACGTCATTTTGTCACGCATTTTATCCATGTTTCCTCGCCCGTCATCGTTTTCTCGTTGTTCCATTTCCATCCGTTACGTCATGCTTTCCAACAACACCTTTTTTGTATCCAACTGGTCAATTGTATCAATTTTTGATGGATATCCTTCCCCAGTGCCCAATGCTTAACTGTGGTATTATCATGCTACTTTGTGCAACTCAAGCAGCAGCAATTTAATTAACATAAATTCCAAAGGATCTAAATCAAGTTATTTTCCATTTCTGCATAATTAATATAACTTCAGTAAACAATGTGTACATATGTTTGTAAGTAATAAAATACATGATATGCTAAATATTACATAATATTTCTGTAAGCTAAAGCATTTGCAAAATAAGGTAAATTCCTTGACGTCAAAAGTACTAAAGGGAAATTAGTTTCGGACGGCCGGGGAATATATGAGAATTAACCACCATTTCGAAACAGGGTGGGTTACAGCAATGCGTCATGTATAAGCTCGTAGGAAAGCAGGTTTGCAAAGAAATTATTAGTTGTGTACTAGTGCTCAGTCCGTGTGAAGTTTGAAATGCCGGGCCGTTATTGCAAGAGACCTTGTCAACCTCAATCAAAAGAAGCATAAGTTGAGCACACCATTACAATTATTATTGCTGATCCATTTGTGGCCCTGTGGTTCCTTTGACTCACAAACTTTCCCCTTTCCACCATCCCATGCGTCTTCTTGCCTTCAAACGAACGCTCAATGTGGTCATGTATTGCAGGTCCCAAGATGAATTCGAGTGCATTATAAATCTCCCCAGACTATCGTGTAGGTCTTAAACCAATCCCTTATGTTTGACTGCTTATTATTGCCAAAGAATAAGCTCTTCATTTTTATAGCCTTACAAGGTTTAAAAACTATTGGCGAATGCAACGTAAGATGTTGTCTAAAAATAAAAATGGGCTTAAAATTAAAAGTATTATTAATGCATAATTTTGAGTGAGCGTAATTAACGGACTTAAATGACTAAAGTAACCTTTATAGTTAGCTGAATGAGAGTTACAAAACATAATTTTGTAACTATAAATCATTTGTATTAATTTTGATGGGTGCTTGAAGAGCATTGCAAAACCTTGTGCATTGTTTCAAGTCATGTTCATGTAGAGTCATTTAGGGCAAAAAAGTGTTGTCTCGCAACTTTCCGCCTCAAATTTGATGCGTGTGTGTAGGCACTGTGGCAGAACAGTTCATAGGTCATATTAACAGGGAGGATAAACAATATGAACACACCATTATTATTGTTTTTTAGCAAGACAGTAATAATTTGAGCGTGTGATTTTGGAAGTGCAACATTGGATTGATATGTGTAGTAGTATTGCAACGTTGATTTCTTCGAGAGAGTTCAAACCTTATTGTTAGTATGTATAGAAAAGTTCCATTTTCCGACATGAAAACTTGAAACAAAAAGGGTCAACGTAGTGTGACAAGAAAACGAGTTGAGAGAGCCAACTGTGGGAGACCAACTGGGCAATGGTCAACGGGCAAGAGTTTTGGGTATTTTGTTACGCCCAGAGAGCACCAAGTGCCAACCCACTAGTAATCACAATAATAAAGTCACTGTTCTCTCTTAAAAAGGTTTAACTTTCATGCATGTTTACCCCCAGTGAGAATATTCTCAATGCAGACTTTGTTTCCTGTCCAAGCTTCTTTATTACAATATCACTTGTTTTACACATGCAAGATGCTCCTGCAGTTTGGGAAATACTACTTGTAAGGTGCTTCGTAAACATGATTATACATTTTTGTAGCTTAGAAAACACTATGGGAAAAGATGCTCGTGCAGACTTTTCTTATGATTCCCCACTTCGGGAAACTTAACGGGAGACTCTTCCAGACTTTGAACTCTACCTCAAAGGATTCCTTTGCACTGTGGAAAATAGTGACGGACTGTTGATTTGGTAATGTTACGCAATCCCAATGGTTAGATTGAGTGACAGAGAGTTCGGAGGCATTGGAGACGTCAGGTTGAAGGAACTAAAAAGGAAACGGGAGGATGTCTTCTCATGATGAAGGTTGTTTATCCAGGCCTTGAACTGACTCGGATTCAGTGTTGCGTAAAAACAATTGCATGTATCCGATCAGGAACCTGAACTTCGACAGTTTGGGAAAAGCTTCTACTGATAACAACCTTAACCTCTCATTACACAACAAAATTTTCTGTTCTCTGGAAGATACCTAGAAACTATATTAGGCTCTGGTATTTTGCTCTTTCTCCTTCCCCCGTCTCTTGCCATTTATTTCACTTGATTTGAACCGACAATTTAGCGCTTTTTGAAATGCACTGACGGTACGGTGACGACTGTCTTTCTCACCACTTGACAAATGGGTCGGTAAAATGAGATACATGTATACATGCAAATCCTTCTATAGACATAACATTCTATACAAGCAATAGCCGTCTGTGTTAATACTTCTCAAGTGTGTTTGTACTTCATTGTAAAGGCACTAACAATTTGAAGCAAGCATTTATACATATATTTATCTACATACCTAGTACATGTACAATAAAAGTGTAGATGTGTGCCAGAGATGCAATTTATTGTAAGTCCGTACATGAATGCATGGCTTCAAACAAAACATTTTAACAATATTGGTGTATAGATATATTGGTTCGTAACCCTACATAAGATGTAATTACTATATATGCTTATACACGTATTATAAGCTTTGTCTCCCTCAATGTCAGTATCATTGCACAATAAGGAACGTTATTCGGTTCCCTATACTTGACACTCTCCATTTTCAAGTCCCTCGTCAATTTTTTCTCCCACTTTTAGACTTCCACTTTGCAGGCATTTTCCGTTGTACACCATCGGCTTACCTTATTGAATACTAGTGTATATAAGACCACAGAGCTCCACAAACATCGGAAGGAGTAAGAGTTTACCTTTAGAATTTACTTTAATTTTCTGTTTATCTAGTAGCTAATCAAATAAATTGGAACTTCGTTAAGTCTTATTAAAATATTCAATTTTTAATGGAGTTGGATTTATAAAAAATATTTTTATATTAAAAATTGAAGACATTAATTTTTTCCTTGTTTCAAATCTTTAAAAATTAATATCTAATTGGATGAGCCGAATTTTAAAGATCGGATGAAAATTAAACCAATAGCTCAAACAAATGCAAATAAGTGTAATTTGTAATAATTATTACAAATATGAAACTCAACCGGTTGCTGCCACGGTCTGAGTAGGAGAAGGAAATCTTTCTTGAGAAGTGTTAGATTGTGCGTGCACGGGAGTTTCTGGCAATTAATTACTTGGAAATAATGACCGCGTGAAAGTTTTAATAATTATAAATTGCAGAAGCACTGTGCATTGTGTACACACAAACTTAAAAGCAACTTAAAAGAAGGAATCATAGGGCAGTGAATAAAGAGGAGGAAAAGAAATGGGAAAAATGGCAAAGGCAAAAAATGTAGTGTAAAAAATGCGGAAAATGTTAATGGAATCAATTTGTGAGTAATTGAAGAGTTGTATAGAGGTGAATGTAAAAGAATTTAGATGAGAAATTTGGGAGAGGAAGAGATCGTCTGTAGTATAGAGTTGTTCTTAGAGAGGAAAACATCTAAACAAATTGTAGGAGTTGCTGTATACACACATCAGTCGAGTGTTTTCAAAGTGATTCCTCGGAAAGAAGAAGAAGTGGAAGAATTTAAAAGTGCGGAGCTCCACAAAAGTCAAGAGAGGAAGAATATTACAGTGAAGAGCATACTCTGCCGAAGAAGTGGAGGAGACAACAACAACAACAACGAGGCAAGAGACACAGGGTTGCTGCTGAGGAATAATAAGAGGATCACATAGAAAAGTAGTAGTAAGTAAAGGAAGAAACGAGGAAGACGAGCACGTTGGGTGAGTGGTGAACGCGGTACGACTTGGTGAAACTTGGATTTGGTTGGACTTGCTATGAGCAAGTATTGCGCAAACCCTCTCATTGGTGGAAGCAGTCACATGGGTCTTCTCAAAGGATGGTCCCTATATGGTCTAATGTGCTATTAAAAGTGTGCCAGAGGCTTAGCTGAGACCAGTTACGGCTATAATTCATCGAAATTACGTCAAATACAACAGTTCTTCTCTGCGGTCGGAGAAGACCAAACAACACTTTCAAAGTCAGTCCGAAACCAGAGATAGACAGCTAGTAGTCCACCGGACTTGATCACACGAGCAACTACTTTCACACACTCTCCAGCCTAAACATCAAATATCATACAATCAAACACTTCAGTCTTTTCCCAACCTTCTCACCTTTCACATCTGAACTGACAATTTTTTGGCAAAATTTATCTCCACTATCTATTTCCTATTAAAAAATCATCTCACACACAATTCATGTTCAAATTTATTCAAATTGACAATTAATTTAAAATTTACATCTACTGATAATTCCAACCAAAATTTGTATCCAAATTTAACTGATCTGACAATTTAAAGTAAATTTTACAGTTTACTAGTGCTCTTTGAGATTTTATTAAAAATAATTTACTCACATAAACATGTGAGCAACAGTTAAGCACACTTAAATTTTCCAGCATTTTTTCAACTTTGAGAAAGGCATTTGAACGTGTTGTCTCATCTAAACATTAATGTTACACAAGGAATTATTACTTCATTTAAACTTAAAACAATCAACCAGTGTAGACTTGGTATTTCCAAGCTAACTTATGTCAAACACTTGAAACTTTTTGAACACTTGGGATTAAAGTGAAGATTTAGTCAAGTTGTCATTATTAACGGTATTAAACTATACAAGAATACGGAAATTTACTGCAACGCTACAAAACTTTGAAACAAATTTATCGACTGGATTGACATGTGAGCAGTCAATAGAAGGAGTATGTGTAAAAAAGTGCAGAATTAAAAAAAGTGGGAAAAGTGACAAGGAAACTTAAAGATAATGTGCTGAAACAATTTGATTGTTTTTGTGACTTTTTTTGTATGTTGCGGAAAAGAGACTCTGATACACATACAGATACATGTAAAGATAGTAGAACTAAAAGAAGCAGCAGACGGCACGAGAACAACTACAATAATAAAAGAAGAACGGAGACAGAAACGAAAATAGAACTGAGAAAATGAGCTCGTACCAGTTTGTCAACTCTTTGGCAGCCTGCTACAATTCGGGCTCACGAGGAAATTCGGACCCGACAGCGACAGACTATTACAGTGGAACTGGACCAACGGGTGGTGGTGTCAATTCTTATCCGAATTGTTACTCCCCACAAATTGGGACAGCACCTGCCACCGCCACTCAAGCCAATTACTACGGAGGTTCTCCAACTCATCACGTGACCAATTTGTCGAATGGGACCGGTGGTACGGACTACCGGAATCTGAACGGTGGTCAGACAGTTTTACCATTAGGCAATCCCGCCTCACTCCCTTCAACGAATGCCGGGAATCCGAGTAGTTGCAAATATGCAAGTCCAGCCACCGGCATTGACCCTCCTGTCACAAATTGTGGCTCACCTCAAGACCTCACTACTAACAGTAATGGTTCCTCGACTGCAAGCTCAGTCTGTAGTACACCTCGAAGTCCTGTCGGTCATGCCGGAAGTCGAGGTCAGAGTGGCCAAAATAATTCTCAGTCAAATGCTTCCTCAAACAATTCCACAAGTCCTAACTCCACCAACGGAAGCCAAACACAATCAGGAAATACAAAAGGGAGTTCTTCGAACCCCCCACACATCTACCCGTGGATGAAAAGGGTACACTTAGGTCAAAGTAAGACATTATCTCCATTTGATCTCTTTGCTCCTTATTTAATCCTTCAGTGACATCGTGTCAAGTGCTTAACTAGTCCTAGTATTGTCATTTGTATTTAAGCACTGTCTTTTCTAATAATTATGGTTTTTAGTTACGTTTATTGTGAATATTATAATTTGATAATCAATATCAGTTACAAGTGCATTACTTAGTAAGTTAGGTGGGCTCGTTATGTAGAAAATATTAATAATTTTACTATAATTGTTAATGTAATAATAGGTTAATCAACTGATCCACGAAGTTGTAATTTATAATTGCCGCAATATTCTAGAAAAAATCCATTTGTGTTCATAACCAGCATCGCTGTAATCTGTAATTATGGGAACAATTGCTTATACTAGCAGCTTGTTTATAGCATTGCCCCAACATGACCAGTTGATCAACCTGAATCCAAGCTAATGTAAGAACATGAGGTAATTTAGTAACAATTAGTTCAGTCAAGTGATATTGAATTGGCGGCATTAGAACAACTGCTGCAACTGATTTAAGAAGGTTGAAGTAATTTGTTACACTGATTGTTTACATATATAAAAATATTAATTGGTGTTCTTGTAGTAGTAAACACATATTAAGAGTGCTTGTATAATAGAGACCATGAATGCAAAGTATACTTATACTAGGAAACAAGTCATGATTTCCTTTCATCGTGGTAATGTGTGTGCAGCTTTATTTGCTGTTGAAAGGGAGAGAAAATATTATTTTATGATGGTGTAAAGGTGTGCCAACACTCAATGTTACAAGAGCGTATTAATATCTTAATGCATGTTAGGTCCATTGTATCAGAAGGCATTAAATTATGATACAAGACACATTGAATAGGAGCGGATAAAATATGGTCATAAATAAACTTGAGGAAGGCTCATGCACTTTTTCTCCAGAAGAGTGGTCCTATATAACCTACTCATAGCGTTCGTGAAGGAGAACCGTCGTCGCTTACGATTACCACTACTAGAGAGGATGGAGTATACCATTTTTCTTTGCTTCTTGTTGGTGCTGTTGTAGTTGATCGGACATTATTATCACAAATCAATGCTGTATGTGTATAACGATTGCAAATTAAATTGACTTGTCCAGGGCGGAAGGTTAGACATGTTAACAAGAGGGGAACTAATAAATTTTGTCTATTCAAAGGGAAAAGTAATTTATTGAAGAATTTTAAAGTGATATTAATTCATCGGAATAATTCCAAATGAAAATAATAGGAGAATTGGTTATACAGACGAATATAAAAAATCATATGAATTCCAAGAATATTCTTGATGCAAAAAATAGAATGTAGGAATACAAAAAGAAAAATAATACAGTTGATTTAGAGGGATGATACTCACACCCCAAAGCTTTTAAGGTTCGTTTATATTGTTAAAGGCCAAAAATCGGTGAATCCCAGGGAATTTATTCGCTCTCACTCAAGGAGAATGATTGTTAGAAGTTATGTAGTGTGTCAGTTTAGATGTTGGAAGCTAATTGACCAGCGACGAAATGATTTGTACTCAAGAGATGAGTTAAACATACAAGGAGTTACGGTGTTACGAAGTGTATGTTTTTACACGGAAGAGGCAATCTTTAGTAGCTATTATGAGACGCAGGAGGCCCGTAAATTTCTGCCTTTTAAACCCTCACACAGTTTTATGGCTTTTCCTCTCCATTCACAACACCGAAACCAAAAGTTGCTTTTCAGAACTTTTATATATACGTACACGTTCCTGTATCCGTGTATAATGCAATAAGAATCATCTCAAACAGACTTCCTCATAGTACGAGCTTTTATTCTCTCCACAAAACACATTCTCCTTTAACCATAATAGTTGTGTAGTTATGTTGAAGATTATTCAACGAGCTACTTGTGTATGTATATATGTACCTGTATAATACTATTGCAGATACTTAAATGTTTTTAACATGCTTACAAACTTTGTTTAGTAGTTACTTTATCCGTTACAAGTGTACTTATTTCCACTCCTGTGGTGCTCTTCAATAGCTCCCGAATATTTTTCTAATTCTTCTTCTCAAGGTTTCACATTTTCCATTCTTACACAATTACTTGTGATTTTCCTTGTGCTCAAGCATTACTTGCTTCTGTTGACTCGACTTGTAGTATTGAATATTATGTTGAATTTACCTACCATTGCATATTATGTTGAATTTACCTACCATTGCATATCTTATGTTGAATTTCGTGAAAAATTGCATGTTAGCATAGGAGCAGTAGGATTTAACGATTTTAGACAAGGTGCTTCAAAAGTTGTAAGTCACACTATTTCGTCTTGTCTTTATCTAAGCAACTATGAATAGACTTGGGTTGACATTTGGTGAAGTAATCCGAACCAACAACTGGCTTCCTTGTATACAGTTTAAGCCCTACCTACCTACCTTCCTTATACACTCAGTCAGATCAGTAAAATATTCAAAATGCTTATCCTACAAGATATCCACACGTACCAGCACAGCAGACCTCTCATCTTCTCTCATCTTTTCACTTGATTTCTCTTGCGTCAACCTTTCCCATTGACTGCAGAAGAGGCTATAAGGGTCTTCTGGAAGGCAAAAGGAAATCTGACACTTACTACATGTGAGAATTCATGCGAGTACGAAGGTTTGGAATGCATCATGGAATTTTCAAACTTTGCAAACAAATTTGTAATTTGGTGGAGCACTGTTCCTGGCGTTTTGGTAACTAATTTTCGGTAAATTGGGGTATACACACATTCTTCAACCCTGTAGCTATAAATTCAAGAAAACATTATTTTTAGTTTTAAGCTAAATTTTTTTCCGCGGTTAGTTTTAATTGGGCTAGCTGTAATTATTCATTTCGTTATCTTAATGATTTTTAATAAACATAGCATCAATAATATGTACATACAGTTTCAAAATATGAGTCAAGGTGTTTTGCTGAAATGAAACTATTAGGTTTAAAATAATTTTATATTGTATTTATTTGAAGTGAAAAATTCTTATCCAAGTTTTAATTTTCTCGGTCTCTATAATCTATTTTCTGGTTGCTGCTCCTCTTTGTAGCTCTATTACTACCTCGAGAGTATATAATTCATTTAGTAAATACCACCCTCGTCCTTGTAAAGAAAGGTTTTCTATTGAGAATGTAGATTTTTGGCTTGAAAGTCGATATTACGGAAGGTTGTTCAGCTGGAGAGGATTTTTTTCCTGCTTTTATCTGTGTAGGTATATATTATTCTATAGTCCGGGGGTATTAGTAATAGCAAATAAGTGTGTCGTTGCATAGGAGGAATTGCGTAGAATTGCGTTGACAATGAGTATCTATACAAAGTGTGTAAAAGGTATTATTAGGAGTTACTACATACATGTATCTATGATAGCATTGTGAAACCAAAGCGGAACGAAAGTGAACGGGGAAGAGACGAGTAGCTTTAAATGTGTAGCGTGAAAGCAAAGGGTCGATCCAAATTATTGATTGGAAATTGACGAAAATGTGCATAAACATATGTGTTTGGCAAGCTTTTAAAATCAATCCAGATGACAAACAGTCATCCATCTTTGTCCTGTCCCTTTTGACAATGTCAAGTATAGACTTGAACCATTAAAGTGCTATTTTTTCTACACATGGCCAATCATATCGCATCTCTCTATATTCAACCAAAAGAGCCCCATGTGTGTGTTTGTACTCTTTCGCTACATGTCACGTCATACAGGCCCTGTTGTTACACAGGAGTTCTCGTCCTTAATAATACATCCCTGCCTTGAAGATAACATGACTTTTGTCACACGGCCCAGGAAAGCCTGAATACTAAATCTTTTAACGTAAACATAAGTATACTATAGCCTAGTCCACATACGCTGATTATTGTTGAAAAGGCTTCGAAGCACATGAAGCTCTCCGAGAGTTTCAACTATTATATATCCACCATAGTCTTCTTCGTCTCTTCTTACACAATGATGAATGACTTTGGAAAATTCGGAAATTTTGGTTCGTTTACTTATTCAAAGTCGCTGGTCTTCACCAGCTGAAATTGAATTCAGCTGTGATTCCGGAGAAAAATCCTGTTTTAATATGCTTTTATTGTATGTAAAGTCAATAAGAATCTTATCTTCAGCTCAAACAAGGTGGAAACTTGGAGAGCTTATAGGCATTCTAATGTATCATTGGTAAATATGAAGGTATTATAATATGGCTTTGGTAAATATGGAAATATATTGTCGATTCCATTCTTCATCTCATAGGTTTAGGCTAGAATAGGGTTGAGGTTTGACCGAGAAAAGGGTTAAATATCTCTTTTTTGTATTTACACTATACTCCTGGTCAGGAAATTAATAGTTGAAGTAGTTATGACTTTCCAAATAAAATCCAACCACTTTGGGATTGACTGGAAGTAAGTTAAGCTGTAAGGTTTAAAGGCAGTCATGCTCATCCCTACAGCTTTTATTCTTATTTGTCAACAATACCGTTTTTGAGAAAAGGCTGGATGCACCAATAATAACAGTTTAGTATACTATATTACCAAATAGTAATACCAAATTTCGAAATTTTTCAAACTTCCTATATACAGATAGTACGACGTATAGTAGGTGTATCCCCTATGTTGTACATAGTACACAATGCTTGCATTGTCGAAATTAACCAATCTCTTATTTTGCTGCAAATATAAGGTGGCGAGTTTAACCAATCTCCTGTTTCTGCATAAGCTCATACGTATGTATTTAAACAATTTTCTATATTGGTTTGTATTAGTATGTATGCTTAAAAAGAAAAGCTGGGGAAGTATTACAGAGTGAAATGCAATGTTGACTTGTTCTGCCCCACACAGTAGCTATTGTAAGGATCCCAAATGTTGCCCATGTGTTCTCATCAAGACTTCCATAGAAATCTAAGAGTCAGTCGTCGTCAATGAATACAGGAGTAGCTGGTTTCCTGCTCTTGCCTTGTCAACCCACTACCTTCCTCCTCTGGTTGCTTGTATGTATCCTGCCATTCCTCCTGTGCTATCGTGTGTCGTCGTGCCTTCCTTAAATCCTCTCGCCTGCAACACCCTCGCAACAGTCTATCCGGGTTTTCCTCACTTACTCACCAACCATTCATTCACTTTACTATACGGACGTTTTCAGCTCACAGGACAACAGTGTTCTGTATTTGCTTTTGTACGACGGTTCCTGTCTGTGTTGTATACATACAGCATTTTTCTTTGCAGGGTTTGCATTTTCAAAAATATCACTCTGGGACTCCCCTCGATTTTAGTAAAATTCTTGGGACTGGTGTCCTTTTAATGGGATTTCGGGCAGCCGAGAGGCTTCAATTCAGAAGGTTGGATGCTCGTTCAAAACTACTGTGAAGTATGACTGCGGATGAAAATCCGTGCTGTTGCCTTAAATTTATGTTTCAGAAACGATTTGAACGAATACGTAAGCTGATGTTTTAAAATATTGTTCAAAGGTTTAAAGAAATATTTTAACGAAGCTAAATAAAAAAATTGAATTTAAATTGCTAGTTTAATCATTTTTAAATGAAACTGATACTAAAAGATATTATTTAAACTTTTTTCGACAAGATTTTTTATGAGTTGGAGTGTATTTTGTGTGTTTGTAACTACAATTGTGTAAAATGTAAAGGTAAGAAAATACTTGAGAAGTGTGGTAAGGAAAGGATCAGGGGAATATGGAAGTAATAATAATCATATAGATACTAGTATGAGAGGTTCGTGAAACTGAACCGAAGTTTATTAAAAGATTTGGAGAAGAACAGGAGAGTATATGGGATGATGGAAGAAAACAATGATAAAGGAGGTATGAGGGTCATTAGTATTACACAGGTTGCTTGAAGAGAGCAAAAGGCACAACCCTGATTTTATTTCTGATACAGTCACTCCGTCATGGGTTCACTTCTTTTATAGAGCTTCTCCTCTTGTTGTCGTCCTTTGTTCACTTGTGAGTCTGATGTCACTTGAGTATAGTTACATGCTCGCATGATTGGAATTACGGATTATATTCATACTTATTTATTCTGATTATTGTACACTGCTACATACTTATTTAAACATTTCATATATGCACACTGGATATGTGAGTGCAAGGAATGAAAGAGTTACTTGGTCGTTTACAGTCTTTGAGGACAGGCTTCTATGAGTAAAAACTTGTTACCACCATGGTTGTCTGTCTGTCAGATGACAAGAAGCAGCTAGTGGCTCTTTTCCTCTTTTTCTTCGTCTTCTTCTTCTCCTTCTTGACTCCACATCGTCTCTCTCGCATATTCTTCCCTCAGACTTTTCCCTTGTTATATGAAAAACTGGAAATGAATAATAATGCTTGGGAGGGAGTGAACAAAACAAATAGCTTTGGCCTATGAAACTATGTTATTTTATCTCTGAATTACGTGTTTTTTCATAATATGACTAATATTTTACCCTGGCTTATACTTACGACGAGCATGACCTAACTAATAGAAACTATTCTCACTGTATAAACTCAGCAACCTTCACGCACATGATATAAACTCACAGGTAAACTATGTCGTTCTTGCATGTATAAAGAAGAGCCTTTCTATATGTATGCACTGGAGACTTTTCATATTGTAATTTGTTTTTGTCTCGGAATAGCTTAAATTAACCTACTAAATGACAAAAAATCTTATGAGATATGAATATTGTTAGCCAATTGGTTCCATACATTAGCTATGTTTTCTGAAATAGTCGTTTTATCAATAGCAAAGTTGCTGGATAATGCTCAAAAATGAAAATCTGTGGTGATTCTAAGTAAATTCAATTTGGATTTAATGAAAAGTTGTGCTTCAGACTCTATTGTTTAGTTGAAATTTGACAGAAAGTGAATTATTTTTCCATTTTTCATGTACCTAGACAGGAATCTCCAGGAGGAATTGTGGGGAAGAGTGGGGGAAAGAGTGAGATGCCCATTGAGGACAGAACCCTACAAATATATTAAGTATGCAAACGTTTTTTTGAACATGGGAAAAGAAGTAAGATGAATGCGAATTGAATTTTGAGGCAGGGACACATTTTGTGTTAACTCGAGCGCAGGGGATACTTTCATATACACAATACACATATCATATACATAGAATCCGAAATGTTTGTTTACTCTGCATATTTATCCAACAACATGTGAGACACTTCCAGTGTGTAATGGATATAGATATAAACATTATGTATATATCGTGTATTCACATTGGTTTGTAGTAGGAGTATTTATAGTTAGCAATACGTAAGATCCTGTAGGCCAAAAAATCCAATTTATATACTCACTTTGGATTCGGAAATGGATATACAGAGGGAATTTTTTGGTTGAGTTGAGAAGACGTGGTTGATGGTCGCATGATGATCTTCTTTTAGTTTGCCACGAACATACGTACTACATAACAGCTGTATAGTTAAACATTTCGAATTCATATTACAAAATGAATGTACGGCAGTTACTATTTAATGATATAGCTATGCTTTTTACATATACTTAATATTAACTATAATAGTTGTTATATGAGTGAAGGAATAGAAACCGCTTGCAAAATCTCCATGCACTATTATACAGAAGTATAGAATCGTACGTGAAGTATATATGTTGTATTTATTCTTGTACTCTAAAAACTACACAAGTGAGTATGCATACATATGGGACCATTGAATTGCAGACTGCAGTTTTCGTGAATGATGTAAAGTAAAGTAAAATATAAATTCGAGGCGAGTCTCTTTTCTATCAATATTTTTCCTTTCAACTTGTCAGTGGGTTTTGCGTTGGCCCCTTCCTTTCCTTCACAAGCGACATTGTCTGTCAAGTCTGCATCTGAAAAATGAACATTCACTTCACTCTTCACTCAGCCGGTGCCACTGTTACTATTACTGCTTATATAATACTGCCAGAACTTGTGTGCAACTATACTCCGATTAGTATATACATATCTTGTACAAAAATACGAGTAACCAAAATACCAATAGTATACACTATAGAACCACTACTGCTTTTAGTTCTTATTTCTCTTACAAAATTCCATCTCTGCAACTTTTATACTCACTACAGCCTGATTTTACTACAATTTCCAATACGATATTCTTTTGCCAAAAATATTTCCCTAGTTCTTCTGTAATTCGCAGGACGTCATTCTGTTTGGATTTTGTCTCAGCTACATGCGTAAATGTTAAATAAGCTTCATGTGTATATTATTAAATGATATAAATTGTAATGTTCATATTGTGTTTTCATTGTGTAAGTTACTTTAAACTTTCGAATCAAAATTACAATGATAGCCTGACTATATGATCGTAAAAGTTAAAAGCTAAACCTACTATACAAAACTATTTACACACAGGAATTCTGTAAAGTTTTTAATTGTCAGATGTTCGTAACACCCCTCTCAGCACACTAATACATAATCAAAAATAATCTGATAGTGTAGAGTCGGCAAGTCTCAGAAGGAGGAATAATTGTGTAGAGCTGACTCGGACGTGACGTCCATCACTCGACAGTCTCAAGCATATCCTCATGTCTCACTCCGCACACATACGGCTAACGATGACAATGATGATGATGATCTGAGCAACTGATAGGCTACTAGCTTTACTTAGACTGACTTTTTACTGGGCACACTCATAGGGAGAGAGAGAGAGACTTGTGAAAATACCTGAATGAGTCTCTATGTCGTCGGTGCCTTGCTGCTCACATACCGAGAGTGAGGTGGGGAGGTGAACAGGTGCCCCGAGCAGTCCGCATAATGTCACGTTGACTATAGTATATTATTCTCCATTGTATTCTGTTTTGGAAGATGAGCGGGTTAGGAATAAAATTAAAATCGTACTGTGTGTGAAGCAACTGCCCACTTGAAAACAACAGCGACTCACTACTCGCTGTCATTTCAAACTGGGACGTTGAATGTTAAATGCTTTTCTTTCGTTTAAATACTATTCTTAGAACCTTGATGTGATAATGCAAGGATACTGAACGCATGACAAGAAATTTATTCGAAATTGTAGCCCACAATATAATAATGTCAATTTGTATTTTACATACGCAATTTACTAATACACAGCAATATACAACGTTGTTTTGAAGTTTATGGAAGTAAAAGTCATTAGAATTACTATACGACGAATCCTGTACCAGGATTTGATGCATGGTGTCAAGCGGATTAATTGGGAGGGCTGATTCATTGAATTGATTTGATTGAGCGTGTGTGTACGGTGGGGCAGAATGGATTGAAATAAAGACACTTGGTGTCGAAAGTCAGAATGATCTGTGAAGAGCAATGAAAGTGAAATATGAGGGTTGGGAAGGTCAGTGTCACCATTTTGCGGGTAGTAAGAATGAAGCTATATATGTGTGTATTCAGGGACAATACATCTTCCGTATATCTACAGTAAATGATGAAAGGTAAGGGAGTTCCACATAATACATATACTTGAGGATCCGTGAATCTGTTTGATGCTGTAAGTGTCATGACATTTTATAGATGGCCGTATATAAAATATGTAGTGGTCTACTATACCTCATACTCAGATACATTGTAGTATATTGTCCGCCCGATGGCTGCTGACTCCGCGTGTAGTCAGGTGTATGTACATGACATAATAGGAAGGAGGAAGAGAGACGTTGTGTGTGTTTGGTGGAAGTAGTAATAGTAGTAGTATGTATAGTAAAGGATCTGTAGAAGTGCAACAACAGGTCAGTAAATCACTGTTTCTTCTCTAGCTGGGATTTACTTGACTACTATTATAGCTCGTTGATACGAGCCGGGAGAGAGAGGAAAGGAAACCGAGGATATAACAGAGTCCTTTATACTACACTCCCGTCTTCTTTTTCTTCTTAAAAGATGCTCTTTTGGGCTGAAAGTGTTTATGTGCGTTACTCAATGCTACAATTCATTCTCACACCCTGAACAGTCTCAACTCAATCCTTTTGGCTTCTTACCTCTTCGCCTACTCCTTCTCTCTCTCTCTCTCTTACTTGTGTGTCTGTCTGCTTTTCCGTAAAAATAGTCCTATCAAATTCCACTATATTTTCCTATTAAGTGCCCCTTACTTACCTTTCGGAACAGAATGTCAAAACAATACATATCCTCCCTGGGTAGCGTGTAAATTCTCAAGGTAATCTTCCTGTATGCTTACAATAGCATCAATGCCGGCATGTCCGATCTTTAAGCTTGATACCCATTGTTTACAGTTTTACACACCTTTATACTTATTTACCTTAAGGTATTCCTCTTCTTCACTGTACTCACCTCCCTCCCTCATTATCCTTGTATCTGTAAGCCGTTATCTCCGTAACGATATGCCTTCCGTCAGGATGACCATTATTATTTTAACGCGAATTACGGAATAATTGTTGGGTATACATCATGGGAATTATAAGCTCGCCATGGGAATTACCTTACTATATAGGCGGTCAGCCATAAATTCAACGACGACAGTTCTGATTCACGTTGCCCCAATTGTATTATATAGTTGAATTCACTGGAAATGCGCCCCTCCTCTGTATTGGTGGTCCCGGTCGGCCATGTCCTATGTGTTATTATACAAGAGCGGAATTATGAACAATGCTATAATGGGATAAGTGATTGACTATTAACAACCCTTTTGTATACTTACTTACCTGTGTTCAAGTTTTTGAAAAATAACTTTTAAACAAATGGGTTATCCTTCCCATTTGGATATATTTATGATGGAATTAGTAATACTAAACGGTAGGTCGTAAATGCTTCAGCAAGCTAGACGGCAATTTTTAAAGGAAACAAAACACCGTAGGGATTGTATTGATTTACAATTAGATTAAACAACTCGGGTTACATGACCATGAAATGAAACGACTGGATTGTCAAAAGATAACTAACCTGAGCAATGTTTAAAGTGTTGGAGAGCAGCAGTGTGTGAAACTGCGTTGATTGTGCGGTGGTGGAGAACATTTTGTGTTTTATAGTGTGGTGCGTATACTGGTGAATAGTTAATACTCCTGAGTGGAGAAGGTGTTCGAATTTATGTTAAAGTTGATCATTTATACATGTAAGCGGTCTAGAGGGACGCATAATTCTATAACGATATTTAGTTTATGTTTGTCTTCATAAACTATGTGTACCTATTTGTGAAGTTCTGTTTGATTTTTTAAATGAAAAAAAAACGTTGGGAAATTGAGACATGCCATGACCTGGTGTTATATTAAGGATATTAAAGTTGATTTTTGTTTCTTGTGGTTGTTACAGGTACTGTAAATGCCAACGGTGAAACTAAGCGCCAAAGAACGTCGTACACTCGCTATCAGACGCTAGAGTTGGAGAAAGAGTTCCATTTTAATCGTTACCTCACCCGAAGAAGAAGGATTGAAATAGCACATGCACTGTGTTTGACAGAGCGTCAAATCAAAATTTGGTTCCAAAATCGTCGGATGAAATGGAAGAAGGAGCACAAGATGGCTACGATGAACGCTCTACCCCATCACCAAATGGGCCCTCCCCATCATCACATGGCTCTGGCCCACCACCCCCACCACCATTTAGGTTTAGGTGACATGAAAGGATGAAACATTGGTTTGCCCTGTTCTGACTACAACTTCGCGGCGGCAGCGGCAGCAGCCGCTGCCGCTCACCAAGCTCATCAGTACAATCCTGAAGATTTTATGGCACCGTCAAACTTTTAAATCTCTCCCAGAGAAGACTTTACAATGAATTACATTTAAGAAGAAAAATGGTCATCATGGAACACCTTTCGAGCTGAAGTACAGAACATTTAATGTTTGAAGAACCATACGCAAGGCCAGATTTACCTGTTTACAATACTCAAATAACTACTATACTAGAGCTGTCACCAATCTCTTTTTTAAAGGATTTGTGCATAATTCATTCACAGGTTCATTCATAAAATTGATGTAATAGTGATGTAATGACAGATCAGGCAAGCGAAAGATATATTCATCTATTCTTCTTCTAAAGTCTTATACTCTATAAAAGTTTTTCTCGACGACGATCTCATAAAATCTGTTGGACTTCTATGAACAAGTTGAATTCAGAACAGGGACTATTTCCATTTGGGCTTTACTTGGAGCGGAATAATAGCAATTTTCGTGTATGTATAGGGAATGCAAGACAGTGGAAAACTATAATCTATCTCGTAGTGAAGTGAACCCGTTATTCATTCGATACTTTGTAATTGTCACTAAAAAATTTAAAACGGATGGTTTTCATGTTATATTTACAATTTAGAACTTGTTTCACTCTTTGCACTTGTTTACGTTATATCTGTATATATGTAATCTGAATTCTCAAAACGTTGCAAGTTTCAACATTATTCAAAATCTAGAGGGAAGCTAGGAAAGGAAGGTTACTTCCCGAATCAAACCTCAAAAAGTCTGCTGCTGCACAAACTTTTATTGTATAAAACCAGTGCATGAATCAGAACCGTGTAAAATTGTTATTTCTTGGATGATTTCTCACTTTCAGAAACTCGACTGAGCATCATTTCAGAAGAACTAGACACTCGAATGTTGTTGGGACAGCTCTCGAGTGTCTAAGAAACCTGAAAGGAATCCAAAACAAATATGCTATTAGAATCCAAGTAAAGCTCAAAGACCTACTTGATATAAAGCAATCCATTAAATGCTATGCGATTATACTATACATAATATATTAGATACTCCTAGGAATGTAGATAAGTTACACAGATTACTATTTAATAACGTTCAGCTACATGCATACATGGTATACGATTCAGAATCATTGTGACTACATACATCATATATACTATGTAGATAGTGACATAATTAAAAACTTATACTATTTACAAATAAAATTAGGCATTTTGGCATGAACGGATCTTACAATTCTTCAAAAAAAGTCTATAATATTGTATTCCCCGTAGTAAACCCAGTGATATAATTTACAAGTTTGTGTATGTCGAAGTATTGATACATATATCTAGCTTGTAGACAATATGAAATAGGATTTTATGACTTGTTTTTCCATAGGAAATATTTATTTTGCATCAGTACACACTTGCTTTAAATGAGCGTGATTTTTAATTCCTTTTTAATGATGTCTTGTCGATTTCGTTTTTAAATAATTTACCTCTTTACAGCAATTGACGCTGTATATACAAAGGTGATTTGCTACATGAGGGAGTATTATTTTATTAAACTTTAACGTTTTAATTTTCATTCTTGTAAGAGGGAGTTGTTTGAGACGAGTCCGATAAGTTTTGTGTGCGTTGTGTTGTTTTATTTAAGGAATTTAATTAGGAGTTTAGGCCAGGTTAGGAATTTAACCATTTTTTTTATTAATTGTTTGTTTTGTATCGTAATTATACCAGTAATGATAGTGCCGACAAGATAAATATAACTTTGGTACAAAAGTTCGTATACGCAAAGAAAAGGTTATCAAATCCTTTTAAAGCTCTTTCTAATCCAGTGTTTTGACTAGTTTCGTTAAGATCTTTAAGAGCCATATAAATGATTTACTATTATAGAATTAGTACCAGGAGTATTGGCAATTTAATAACTTGGACTGTACATACGGTGTATATAAAGATATAACGATTATTCGACGTTATTTCGAAATGCATTGGAAGGAATGTAAATGTTAAGATTTCTTGTTCAGTGTGCTAATCTCAAGAATAAAAAATATGCAGGTTACTATGTATATGTAAAAACGTATACGACAATTATTAATGTCTACTAAATTCTCTAAATAATATTAAGTTTAAGATGTTGTACTTGTAAGTATAAGGTATCAACGTATATAGAAATAGTTAAAATAAAAAACTACACATATTTCGGGCTATATAGTGTGTAAACATTTTCTCGCTGTAATCTTCTAAAGCATGGTATAGCTGTTATTTAGTGATTTTGTCAAAATCATAAACAATAGCAATTATACTTGCTTGGAAGTTCTATGATACATCGGTACTTCCAACAGTGTGTATAATAGTTAACCCCTGTACTCTTCAAAAAATATGGCAAGGAATCACCCGGTTTTGTAGATGTATTGACTCGTTATTTTCTTCCGTTTATCGTCACCATCGTAATTAATTGTGAGAGTCGAAATCCAAAATGGATAGAATTATATGGCATGTATATAAAAATTTTAGCTAAAAACTATATATATTACTTTGTATGGAGAAGAGATGAAAAATTTATTCAATATATATAATATTATAATGCTCTACAGCATTATTAAATGTAAGTACGGATCATTATTACTCATAAGGTGTATACGACTAATGATATTAGAACGTTGGAAAAGTGTAATAATTACACAATTAAGCTACAATTAAGCAATTAAATTACAATTTACTGTAAACAATGGTATTTAGAACTCCTGAACAATGCGGTTGAGACAAGTCCGTCTAAAGTTACCAATGCATTTTATTATTAATTATCATTATTATGTGAAACCTTGTCTGTTGTACATACATAACATTAATTTTTAAGAAACAAATTTATCCGGTTCGCCTCTCAATACCCTACATGTTTATATTATTATTACATTAACTACAACAACGATACTTATAGCAGAATGTAATTTTTTCCAATTTCACAAAAATAAATGCTGTTAGGAAGTTCAATACTTCTTAACGCCCGATTGTATTCTGCATAAAACTAATAACTTGTTGAAGTTACTGTAATATATTGTCGAACCATATGCTATTAACTTTTCTGAACATGTGAAATGTTATTGTGACTCTATACATATAACATTATTATAGTAAATTGCATATGCGTTCATGTCGTTTACGAAAAAGTTGGCATCTAGAAAATCTGAGCAGTATTACCACTATATATAATTCATGTATCTACATATATATCATGGTCAAGTTATATTGCAAGGAATATATTTAGTTATTCGCAACGTTAGTATTATGTCTTGAGTTTTAAATTAGTTGAAAGTGTTTTCGAAGGTACATTTTTTATACCAGAATTGTGTATTTCTAGATACTAATTACTATATAAAAATATTTAATGTGTGTGTAGTTTCGATGAAAATATATGAGAAAGATCCGGAAAGTCTTTTGTGGTCATATAAACAAGATACATAATATAAAATAGCAATTATTTATATATATACAATGTTTTATTTCTGTATTTTTAGTTTTTGTACACGATAAAAAACTCATTTTAAAGAATATTAAAGCTAGTCATTAGTTTATGATTTCTTGATTACAAGCAATATCCTTGACTCGTGAACATGTTTACAAAATAATACTATTTACCGACTAAGTTTTAAGAATAAATTATTACCATATGGAAAAAACTTGACCTTTACTTTTCTATAGAACTTTATTGCCCGACATTTTTAGTCTTCCAGCAGACATTCGTCTGTTATGTGTTCTTGGGTCATCATTGTACTGCACACCGCACGGATATTACAAGGCATCCATATGATATAAGTACAGCTTTACCTAGCTTTCATAATCATGAACGAGCTCGTTATATTATAACATTAATACTTCTATGATACAAAAGAGTATAATAGCATGAAAGGAATTAAAATTGAATCCACACACGAACAGTGGATTTTTAGACGCTTCCAACTATGGCGATAGTCGGAAGTCCTAATTACCGGCTCATCCTTCATCTTTACATAGCAGGACGTTAGGTATGTACGTCATGTGTATGGATTTATTGGTGCTAAGTTAAACAGTACAAGGTTTTATACAGGACAAACATAGACCGGAGCTGCAACTAGGAAAGTAAAAATTCCCGATTGAATAAATATTGAAAAATGTAGATAATAAAATCCTAAAGTCAATTATAATGTTTTCCAACAGAGGAAACTAGCGAGGATGACGAATGTCTTGTGACAATGCCCGACTAGTATAACTGATAGCTTGTAGGCATGCTAATGATTACCACCATTCGTCTTCAATTCCTTTCCATGCATTCTGTTTGAGTTGATAGTGCCTGTGATCCTACAAGTTGGAACTTTACGTGTAGGTATCTCTGGGTATTATTGTTGCTCAACCTCCGCCATATGCAGTGTGTGAGTGTGTTGCTCACAGAAGTGAGTCTCTTCCTATAACTACAACAATAAGCAGCTCATGAATTCGTGAGATTATAGACATTAGTGTATTTGAATACTTTGATCAGAGGGTGTGACGTGTCTCACCAAAGTTTTTAGTAGTTGGTGTGTGCGAACGGCAATAGTAATAAGTTGCTGAGCAAGATTGTGGTCATGTTTTTAGGTTGCATGCGTTTTATAGTCGTTCCTTCTCTCATGTACATATACAGCTTATTTGGCTGCATATTAGCCGAACACAATTTATCCACTGTACCTCCCTGGGATATCAAGCTCTTTTATACATGACGAATGCCATGCTCACATCACCAGTAAAATATGTAGAATGCTTTATAGCGCAGAAAGGTAACAACAACAGGGTTCTTGGGAGGTTGTGTGTGTGGCGAACGTGAAAGTGTAAAAATATGTTGATTGTGTGAATAAAAGCGTGCCAGTTTTATACATTTTAGCGACAGTAATTAATAAATGACCAGTCGTGTTAACGCAACTGGCATACAGAAGCAAATTCTGGTATTCAGCTACACACATATGAACACTCTTTATTCCTACTTTACTTCATGTTCCTTCCCGGCTAGGCATGGCAATTCGAGTGGGAACAGTGTAAAAAGAGGGTGGAATTTTAATAAATTACATTTGGTATGTAACTTTCATGTACAATCCACACAAAAGTAATTATTCTTATAGCAGCATCAGTTCTTATGGTTGCGCATATAAATGTGTTTAGCTCTTTTATATACGGATTATATAGTTATTTAAAAAAATATTTTGCAGGTATTGTTATGAATGCTAATACATTTACTCTAAAGTTGGCAATGCCTGAGAAATTTCCTTTAAAGATTTTCGACGGACTAGAACGCAGAAAACAACTCAAGTTGGGTTTGCCTGTCGTTCAAAATATTTAGATGACTTTTGTTACGATACGTCTTCTATACGTCCGTAATTTGTTTGAAATGATTTTGCATATTAATTTGCCTCTTACTGTCATTACTAGATTCTTAATTTATTTTTTATCGTAATTATTGCAATCAGAATTGCACTGCTAAAGATAATGATGATAATGAAGGTGTAAATAAGGTAAAAAATAAGTAAAATTCATTGTGGAGCAATAAGAAGCATAAGAGCAATGCTAAAAGCTATATAGAATCATGCATGCATATGTGGTAAATTTTAAATCCCGGGAGATTCAATAATTCATCGAGAATTTATTTACGAGTCGGTGAACATCCTAAGACGGAGGAGCGTCTATATAAAAGTAAGTAGGGGAGACACATGTAGGGAGACTCGCGGGATGTGTGAGGAAGGAAGGAGTTAAAACCGAGGAGTAACACACACACAGTAGGTATAATATGTATATTGTACAGTGTGAGTGCGAGGAAGGAGCTCGGCAAAAGGGAACCGTTCCGACCAGATTTGATCTTGTGGCCGATTAAAGCTAAAGATTAAAATTAAATTATTTGGTGAGCCATTCACTAGGGAGTGTAAGAGGCAAAATTAATGGTTGCATAAATGTTTCAGCATCTCCGACTTGGTGAACTTACGGAAAGGCTCGTAACACATGATATACAGCCTTAATTTATATGTATTCACATGGACCGTGAATCACTTACCAATCTCTTGCTACTTATAATGCATATCATATTCTCAAAACTATTTATCTTTATTATATTATAACTTAAAATTGCTTATATAGAATCCTCGTCCACGTTAAACACACATGCTTATAGTGTGTATTCACGCTGAAAAAGGCTGCAACAGCTGACAAGTATGTAAACGTTACCTGCTGCAAAAAGCAGTACATCCGGTATGCATAATCATTACAGTATATTATTATTATGCATATAAAAGCTGTGAACATTTGCTTAAATATAAAATGGTGTATAAACGGGCGCACAGTTGTTACAAATATTCGGATCAAAGCTTAAGACTCGTCGCGGGGTTCACACAGAGAACTCTATATGCACCGATATATACTTACACCTATATGGTAAGATATGCTGTGGAAACCGTGTAGAAATTGAAAACTAATTTTAAATCTTCCTGCTCCTTGGATAAGTTTTTTCTCTTGCAGTTAAAAATAGTTTATAGTTGCTTTACTTTTCTCTCTTGATATTGCAGTATCGTCCCGAAGTTTTTATATTCTGTTTACCACCGTAAGTACTCAAAAGAAAATAAATGCTATCGAGATTCACACGGCATTTAACTACAGCACTTGTGGGAGTCCGCCCGGCATTATTTATTAGGCCCGGCCATACTTATCGCACATCTAAGCTAGGTAATCCATTATATTACAACTGACTTAATAGTTGTTGCTTTCCAGATAGAAATCAATGTGTACTTTGTCTTTATGCGTATATCTAGTACATCTACTTCAACCATCTCGTACACACTTTATTTTATTTACCTAAACCTTACCATAAGTTGCAAAAACGTAGCTAAATCTTGCCATAAGTTGCAAAAGATAGCTTGGCTTTACATTTACAGCAAGCTTTAGCTCATTTAAGCTTTGCTTATAGTGAGCTTAAGTGACTCTTTTACCTAAAACCTGACCTCCATTAAACCTAAAAGTGTGTGGTGCTTATTAAAAATACACAATTTTACATTTTGAAATGATTCTTAACTACATAATCGTATTTTTAAAATGATTTTAAATTATATTTCAGGGTGATGGATCGTATTTGTGCGTCATCAAAACTTGGAATGGGAAGTGGAAGCAGGAAGAACACTATATGCTGTTTTGGTGTATATTAGGGAACTCCGATCTCTCCTGCTTTTTGGTGGAACCCGCATGCTTGTTGGGTAAAATTTTCAGGATACGCTCATTCATACATATGTACTATGACTAGATACAGAGGAGAGAACATTTATGAAGCTAACCCTTTCCTCTCTACTACTATGTGTGAGTGTGTGCAGGCTGGTGTGTGGCAGGGCAGGATGCTCGGCGAAGTTTATGATGTTTATAAACCAATACATTAGTTGATAAGGAAATAATGTCAAATTAGATTGGACCTCATAATTTGCCCAAGCTTTTAACTTGTTAACACGTCGTTTAAAACTGTCAGCTTTGAAGCACAGCGGTAGTCAGTCAGTTGTGAAAAAAGAGATGTTCTATCCTCACAGTTTGAACATCTCTATACTTATTATATACTTGATGCTCTACAGTCTCCTTGTAAACATCCATGTCATAGATTAACCAGGATTGCAGGCACATTATGACGATTTATGTTCTTCCTACTTTAAATATACACGTAAAAACTACTGCCTCTCTGGCTCATTGGAGCTCAACAAGTACATATATTGCTAATCATTATCTTGGCTTTAGTGTAGTGATATGTTTCATGAAATTAGATACTAATTAATTAATTATTAAAGTTGATGACTAATTTAAAAACAATTTGGTTTTTACAAGTAATTAAGAAACTTGTAAATAATATACGTAATTTCAGCCTTTAATGAGTGGCTTTTTTACGCCAATTTAAATACAATTAGTTACCAATAGTTTTGTTTTAATTCGCAATGAAATTAGTTTTTACGACCTTACATTGAAATTGCTGATCAGTTCTAGGATGTAGCTTGTATCGGTGCACGCTTATTTATAATTTTTTGTATAGATATTACTGGAGGCCTTATATGCCAGAATATTCACAGATTTGATACCAAAAGTGGAAGAGCTGTAGTTTCGTCATGTTGGATTTTAGACAGACGTCTACAAGAGAGGTTTAAAAGGATTTCCTTGTAGACATTAGGAAATTTGTGTATATATGGAAGACTTGATATTTCCTACCCTGTACGCGTAAGTATAATATTAATAATAATATACTTATATTATTTTAGTGTATTATATATACAGTATTTATACGAACTGATTGTGTGGCTCGGCATACGAGCCACTGTGTACAATATGACTTAATCCTTTTTTTCTCAAGGGGAAAATTATCAGTGCCAAAGTTAGGATTGGAGTGGATAGAGCAGAGGACGGACGTGTGCATTGTAACCCTTTTGAGTAAACTCAACTCCATGAATTCCATGTCTTGGTCTTGATACGTGGATGACAAGGGCCAATCGAGAATGCATTAAGCCTACACCCTCCGGGTTGACATGTGACGGCTGGGGTGGATATGGACTTTATGGCAATACAATTACCGCCAAGTTGATCCTTCCATTATGAGAGCTATGTAACTAGCCTTATGAAGAATGTAACTAGCCTTTTGAGAAACGTTATTAACCTTATGAGGTATGTAACTAGCCTTTTCAACGAAAATTCTACATGCTCCTTGACTCTGTACATATTATGTTATGTTTGTGCCTGTAATGATAAAAGCGTTATTCCTCCCTGACGTCCCTCTCCATTGACTTGTTGTTTGTTGTGGACATCGGGACAAGCTTTAAGCTATGAGTGTGATTCGATTACATGAATTCCCGATGAAGCTTTGCTTAAGATTCTTTTTTCATTTGTCTGCGGAAAAATAAGGAATGCCAGCGTCTTCCCCAATGTCGTAGGCATTCAAGAGAAGTGTGTGTAGTGGAGTGAGCAGCTGGGATAAGAAGAAGCAGAAGATAGAAAAGAGAGGGAGAGAGAAAAACTAAGAGTTGAGCCAAAAGGACAATACAAAGAGAAAAAATGAAATGTGTATATGTTCTGGGTTGGTTGTTGGTTAAAGGGAAAAAATGATTGTAAAAGTCATTGCATCGGTGTGTAATCTATCATTCTTTCTTGACTCTTCATGCAGGAGAACCGATGTCAAGTCAACTGCCGACAATACTGACACTATTTCCTCTATCTGTAACTCGGTACCGTTGACGAAAGGAGGCACAAGAAGAACAAACGCCGTGACGCTACGTGACGGGTGAGGAAAATCCAGAATGCCGTGAACATTTCAGTCCCAAGTTTTCTGGTTCTTATAACTCCCCTGCTCTCACAATATACTACACCATAAGTATATTTCTCTACCTGTCTAAATAGCCAAAAATCTTATTGCCATTATCCAATTCACATTCTTTAGGTCCTTGCCCACAATCTATTAAATGCTGAGAAAATTATGCAAGTCTTGCAAAAGTCATATTATTTATTATTTAGTCATGGTGCAGGTTTTCAAAAGAGGACTTCCTGGTTGTTTTCCCTTAGAATTGCATTTTTGTAATTCGCATTAACTTTTTACGGCTATTCATAAAAATTGCAATTTACGAATTAACTACATACCTATGCAATATGTCGTAAGGTTTGGAGTACGTTTTAGCTTTTTTATGTTTAATTGGTATTTTTAATGTTTTTTCCGTCGTGTTTTTTATACTTTTCCAACATTACTCGAAGTATTTAACTCATTAGGGCTATAATTAATGGAAATAAAGAGAATTTATTTACATACATTAAATATTGACAGCTTAATTTCAAAAGACAGTGTGTATTGAGCAACAGTGTGTCTGTATTTCTTGGTTTTGACACTGAAAGTCAGGCTGGAAGTGACAAGAGCTGCTGCAGACTTGGAGGTAAATGGTGCGAATAATAAAGTGCAAAGGAGCTGAACAAGTTGCTTTCGCCTGGTTGCTGGAAGGTTTAATAACTTTGTAAATACAGAGATTTTGCCATATGGGTACCCCAACTTATAAGCATACATAAAATGTATACAAATCTATGTATGACACGGTTTGTTGACTAAATATTTGTGTGCAGACATGGTGGTATTATTATTGTTTATATGTCCCGACTATTGTTGTTGTAGATCAATAGTTTGCATTCGACATATACATACCAATGATATGTATCGTTTGTACTATTTGAAAATGAATATCCTGAGCTGACCAAAATTTCATTATTTTACTCATTTTTTTCTTTTTGTAGGCCAGCTATGTCACGGCCTCTACGTGGTTCATGTTCAAGAGGAGGGACGGGGAAGGGGCACGTACGTGTGAGTTAGCTTGACTTGCCACGAATTTCTTCGGTCGCTGCATCTATAATATTGCCATGTGTGTGTATGTGTTACAAGTATCCCTCCTCTCTTACAGCTCCTGTGTGCATATTCTGGGTGAAATGGTGGAGAAATTGAACGGAAAATTCCAGTGTCGAAAACAAATTTCGGCATAGAAAATTGCCTTTTTTCACCACTCAGTCAAACAAAGCGAGAGAAGTGAGAGGACTAGACTGTGGATGGGAAAGGAGTGCACTTCAGGAAAAGACGAATCAAACTAAACGCAGCCTAAAGGATGAAGCGAGAGAGAGAGAAAGAAGAGAACCGAAGGAAAATTCACTTTCGAACGAAATAAGGACGAAGAAGCTTTTAGAGAGATTCACACATTTTTACTATATTTTTTTGTTTCGTACATACAATTGTATAGATATGAAATTTTCAAGTTTCATACCATCTGATTTAAATTCCTATACGTTTGTTTGCTCTTTTCAACTTTGAACACTATCAAAAAAAATTAAATTGTTAGAGTTTAAGTGTTTTAATAATGTTTGAAAGTATACGAATATAAAATACAGGAATATGTATTCTATATGGCAATATATGTTTATAGTAAAAAAAACATTGAAGCCAGGTTCGATTTTGATTTTAGCAATTAAAAGGGTCAAATACTAATGAAAAATGTGTAGATATGTATTTTAAAGATTAATTCTAACATGTGAACTTAATTGGGAGTTGTAAGGATGTGAAAGACGGTTTGAGTATAATTAATAATAGTGTTTGTTGAGACACATGTGCGTCTGAGGACGGCAATGCAAGGAGGACGTCTTTGCAGTATACACGTAATTATAAGTATCTGTACATGTGTCTAAAATCTTATTTTGATTGTAGTTCTTTAAATCTGAATGTTCATCAGCAGGTTTGCATCTGGAATTCAGCCAAGGATGACTTGGGAAGACCTGGGAAGAGCACAAGTCTATTTCATACTTGAAATCACTGACGGGTCTCTCATCGCGTTTAAGAAAGAGAAGCCGACAGTGGTGCAAGGCATGAAGAAAAGCGACCAGCTATTAAAACAAAACTTGATGTTGATATCAAATTCATAACGGAGTCTCTTCATGTCTCGTCATCGCCATCATCTTTTGATTAATGTCATGTTGACCTAACTTCCCTTGTGTATTTACGCAAGACTGTATTCGGGAATGGATATAGAACACATAGGTATGAAACTACGCATATAGTTGCAAGCGCCGCACTAAACGTGAATATGTAGGGGAGGCAGCAGCCACATGCATCCGAAATCCGGAGCAACAACAAAAAATCGTCGTGTATTGCGGCTTTTATCGTTCCTCATCTTGTGCGAGAATCTATCTCTGTAACATGCCTTTCCTGCTGGAGGATCCCATTCGAAACGATTTAGACTGCAAACGAAATACTACTAGATATCAAAGGAGAGTCAGTGACTACGACGGAAAAAAGTTGCCCGGGAGAAGGTTGTTCTAAACTAAAAATTAATAATATAATGGACATGAATATCTATAGCTACTTGAAATGACGGCATGTCCAATAATTATTTTTATAAAGTGCGACATGTTCATTAATGAAAGTTTTATTGCTACCCCAAACAGGCGGAGAATATGAGTTTGCGGACGAGGTTAACGTCTCCGGATTGAGCCATATAGAGAAGGAGGATTAATGATCCCTCGTCGGAATAAAACTGCGTTCATGCTTGCTCACTACCGAGCGAGCCCGTATGCGTTCATGTGAAGAGCTTAACCTAAGACGATTATTGATCAGAAAAGTATCCGAATAAACACCAGGGGAACTCTCTGATTTGATTTTCCGGAAGCGGCCTCCTCATCCGAATTTTCCTTCATCCCTCCTGATCTTCACCTACTCAACTTTCCCCTCCATTCAACTCAACTTCAGCCGAGTCGACGAGAAAAACATCCATATCCTTCTTTTACCATATTACAAGGCAAAATGGCTCTACAACTTTGGTATCAATAAGTATCATGTCCATATGAATACTAATGGAAGAACTGGGAAAGTAGTCAGATAGTCGCGTCAAATTGATTTTCCACAAATACACCAATGCTTACATCGTTTCTGCTCTCCATTGTACATTGTTGATATTGTTTTATCTAAGTGTACCTACAATATATTATCACTTTATTTTTACATTACTACTAAAAATGGAATATTGTAACTGAATGTTGGTTTCATAAGCAAAACATTAATGTCATTTTGCAATAATATTATTAGACATCACTTTTAAGAATAATTACGAACGAGCCACAAAAGCTGTGTTAATTATTATCAATCTCCAACCTACATTTTATGTGTCATTAACTGTTGACAAAATTAATTTAACACTGTTATCACATATTAACTAAATCGTAAAACTTGGTAAAATTATTTATTTCAAATAAATATTTGTATTTTTTGGTTGGTCGATTAGTGATGTTCAAAAAAATATGAATGTACTCATGTAGTTCTCGAAACTAAATATATAATTGGAAAGAAAACAAATATAAAAATATACGAAATTATGGCCAGAATAAAACTTGTGAGAAATCGAGATTACAATCCTCAAAAATCTAGCTGCAAATTACCAAAGACTTGATTATATGGCAAAGAATATTTAGTAAATTTAATGTGATTAGAACCAAGATAATTACGAAAATTCCAAAGTATGTATATTATTGCAATGTCAGACACAAAACCATTGGTAATATTTAAAGCAGCTGTTTACCCCCATTGAAACATTTATCTGCTTTAGTAATGAATGAGTTGCTTGCATTCTGCATGTTCAACTATGTAAAAGCTGTACACAGGCGGACACTGCCGCGGTAAGGATTTCCGTTGTCAATATGTATAAAGCAGGATTAGTCCTAATTATAATCCTTTCCTGAGGTGTATTTCTTTATCGTCAAGGCAGATAGCATTGAGTCTGTACGTGCATATTAGTTTGGTTGACTGAGTTATCGGTAGCAAGCAGAGTGATATATGTTACATCCTATAGGGAAATTGTTTTGTGGTTGGTATGCGAGTCGGAAGGAGTGGGAGCTGATAGATGTACAAGTGTATATGTGAGGGGAACCTGGATTGAGGAATCGGAACAAGAAGAAGGATGATCCATTAATCTGGGGTTAATTAGTGAGTGGTTGTGGAAAGCGAGAGCGACAAAGGACTGGAAGTAATGTAACGTGAACATAACACCAGTGCAAACTTGAGTATATGTGAGGTGGGAAAAAACTTGGTAGTCATAGTTTATTCACGTAATAGGACGCACACACGTTTACGCTATCCGTGTGTACACATTCTTTCCCTATAATTTTCAAATGTCTGTCAAGTTCGTGGCCCGTAGAATCTACACTCTCAAGTATATGTACATATGGAAGTGAATGAGAGTGAGAGTGAGATTCAAATGGGATTGAGATAAAAAGGACACACATGGAAAAGGAATGGCGAAAGTTGATTTTTCCTTGATAAATTGATTATTGATTAGTTTCTTCTGATGGCGTCCGTGGTGAAAAATGGGGTTCAAAACACTATGCAGTGGGGTGCCACTATTCCATTGCCTTGTCTTGTTGAGCCCACCTATGCTTATCTACTTCATACCAATTTTTTATTCCTCATTCTCACTTATTTTGCCTTCACTATTACCACTTCCTTAATAAACGCTCGACTGTACAGCGATATTATTGTTTATGCTTTCATCGTCAGTCAGTTGTTTTGTTTATACAATTACTGTTCCTTTAAACCTAACTGAAAACAAATTGGGTGGAGGGAGTTGCAATGATATACTTACGATTGTACACATTTATAATAAATATTTAATTTTGGTGTATAAATAATATACAGTAACTTGATAAGGATTTCAAAATGTGTAGACAATGTTTTTATTGTACTTTATTATATGATATTAAGATTATTGTATTGTATATTGAGTGTCAAGTCATTGTTTTAGATAAATATAATATGGAAGTTGACCCACAACAGCCTAATTACTGCAGTTATGATGACAACTCGTGGTAACATTGTGACAGTCAATTATTATGTGTAGTAGGTCTAGTAAACATCAACTGCACCAGCGACCCAACTAAGGGGGAACAGGGGAAACTGAGGAATAAGCCTACCCAATGAAACTTTGGTGATGGCTGAAACGAGAAAGAAACCATTTAATCTCCCAGATGTACCGTCCCACTTGTCAATCTCCTGTGGAAACAGTTTCCATCCCATATGTGTTTCGGTACAGAAATACACTTATACTACATTTATCTTTAGTTGTTTAGTCTATAGTAGTTATCTACGTATAGGCCGGAACAAAATATTTAAATTCTTTTCATAATTGTTGTTCTTAATAATAAGTTGCTTGATGTAAGTAAATTAGTAATTTTGAAGTTTATAATAATTATCTGCAATACTATAGTTTGTTATTATTTTTGAGTTTCTAAAATAAATTACTACTTCTGGAAAAATAATAATTTATAGCGCAAGGATATATAACCTGTAATATTGTATAGGCATGCTTGTTTTTCATTCAAAAGTAACGTGTCACACTAAAGTTGAAAATGAGTTTCCAATGTTGTAAGAGATTCAACTTTACACTTATTTGCCCGCACAATTGTCTGTCGGATCTAGATGAAATTGAAATTGTATATGGACGAAGCGGTGTGCAAGATGAGGCTTACAAAAGTCGACATGAATGCGACGCCGACATTATTGCAATCCCACTGGGAAGATTCCAGGGCAGACAGATGAGTAAAATTATGGGAATGTGATATGATGTTTGAAATGACATTGGGAAAGAAGTTATCACAAAGTTTTACAATACATGTCACTTTCCGAAATGAAATGACAGGCCGGTCGACGTTCGTCAGAGCCTTATTAAATTGCTAACCGTAACTTTGCACTCAGCTTCATCCGGAGCCCTGAGCTTCGTTGGATTGGACGAGTTACACGGCAGGATAACAATATCCATCGCAATAAACTTTCCATATGTTGGCCTAAATTTTGGATGATTTTTGGTTAATGTGATGTAGGTAAAATGTAAAAGTTGTAATGTCTATTTCCGTGTTTTTACATGATTTCGCATTTGGAAATATTTATAATCACTGAATTTAAACGTCAGCTTAATGAATATTTTAAGGCAAAATGTCTTTTTTACTATTCGTACATGCACATATGAAATTATTACTATAATAAATGTGACATAGTTTCAAAATATTCAATTTTGATTTGCCATAATCGTAACCATTATTATATTATAATTAATCAAAAACTGTTGTAATAATTTAAGTACTGTATATATAACAGATTTTATCACCTATAAATAATTATTATTTATAAGAATGTGTTGTAAACTTAAAACTTATAGGTACATATGCTGAGTCTATATGTACCTCTCATTCCTGTTGAAAGCAGTATCAATAAAATTGTCTTTCTCTATCTTGATCAATATGATTTATTTACCTAATAGAAAATTTAACCAGGAGCGAGTGGTGCCGCAAATTCTGTATTTTCGTAGCTTTTAGTATGAATTGAGACGAAATATTGTGAGGTAGCCACACAATTTATTATAAAAAAGTTTTGCATTATTCTATACTAATTTGCACAACGTAAATCATTGAAAAAAAATGAGTTACTCATTTTCATGTCTTTCGCTGTTAACAATAAATTCATTATAACTGTATAAAAATATAATAATTACTTAGGTCAGTTTGTAGTAATTTCGTAAATTGTAAATCATTACATATGCATATAAAATTTGATGACATGTCACTAAAATATACAATATCGTCATTATTTCAATAAAAGTATTAACAATTATATGTTTTAAATAAACGTATAATAACGTAATAAACGTGTTCTTACAAAGGAGCGTAATATCAACACCTATGTATATTCTGCAATTAATGTTTATTTAAACTTATTCTAATAAACTCCATAGCAAAGTTTACTGTACCATTTGAATTTTATACTGATTTTCATAATAAACAACAAAGTCAGAATTTAATAGCCGAAGGCCGACAGGAATGTCTGCTGAAGAACCAAATTAAACAATTAAAGTAAGTTTATCACATCAGCAGTTACGCAGTTAGGATTCACCGTTACCATACTTACTTTACCATATATTGTAACAAGGCTTTAAACATCACATATATCAAGTGAAGTAGGTAAGTATACTTATAGTAGTCAAATCTTAAAACCCATCGAATTGTCAAGCGTATCTAAACTTCTAAACTCAATTTGAATAAAGAATAAATCGTAAACCTGCACAAGCAAATGTACTTTATATTATACGCCATCCAGTGTAGAGGGAGCGAATTAGCACGACGAAACCATTTGTTGCACCTATTGCTTCCTTTCTCACAGATGAAGCTCGTTGTCATGTTGAAAACGCTGTATCGATCAGACAGAAAAAATTAGGAAACCCATAAGTTATTATTAGTTTCACAAAAACGTTTCTACTTAAATAAATATAATCCAGTATTTGTTTTTATTAACGATTTAGTTTAGTGCAGAATGGACAATATGTATGTTGAATAAAAGCTAAATCGATTCCAAATTAAAAAATTGTGATTATAGTAGAAACTTTTATAGTAAACTCAGGAAACATGATGTCTAGCAAAAATGTTGCACAAAATACATATCAAGAAAGCATTACATTAAATTCTATTCGTAAATGGTGTCCTCAAAAGAAGGTACATCTCGTTCCTGATTTTCATGATGTGTTATTGTTGAAAAATCATCGATTCGCGCTAATTTACTGCTTTCGCGAAGGAGCCTGCATAACAGTCAGGACCAGGACCGTTTCAACACACCATGTAAGTATTAATGTGTACGGGAATCCCACAAAACTGGTATTACTGCCCATCAATTTATGCAAACATCAAAAACCCAATAAAAAAACCAGGTAAGTCCAAAAGCGTTCAACCGATTTAGCAGATCTTCGAAATTATTCATGCCCTATACCTGGAAGTTACGTATGTTAAGTTTCAGCAAAATCGGTTTATTGTTTTCAAAAAACCCGGGTGACTTCTAAAGCGTATAACCGATTTAGCTGAACTTCGAAATCATTCATGCCCTATGACTGAAGATTACGTATATTAAGTTCCACCAAAATCGAATGATTTTTTTCAAAAAACCCGAGTAACTCCGAAATGGCTGGCCGGATTTTGTTCATCTACAAACTCATCCAAGATATACAGGTGTAGAGAATGTGTACCAGGTTTCAAGAAATTTCGTTCACCTGTTCAAAAGTTATCGTGCGGAAAATCGACGGACGTACGGATCTACGGACGTACGGACGACCATACATGACCCATTTAACGACAGATTATGCTACGCAGGCCCCTAAAAACGTCGGCGTTCGGCACGGGCGCTGTAACGTTTTGGTTTGCACTCTTTGCGGTATGTATTTGTGATAAAATAATTTTGACAGAATGTGCAAAATTACTTTCAGTTTCGTAAATATTATTATTATATATTTTTTACACCACAAAAGTTTAATTAGAAGTTATTGTAGTTTATTTCAGTTTCTTAATTCCTAGTCTGGGATGCTCAACCTTCGAATGAGATGCAATATATATTTTTCAAATGTTTTGTATGCTATGGAAAAATGAATATGCTGTCTAAACGCATAAAACGTAAAATTTTATACATTGTGGTATGATATTATATTTTCATAGTCAATACTTGAAGATTGCAATTTGCATAATTATGTGAGATATGTTTAGATTTATAAATTAATTGATGGGCAGATCTTGTTGTAGTGGATATTACATTTCATGATATAGTGCCGCTTTATGCACATATTGTTAAAGTGCGTGTGACTATCGAGTATAGATAGATATTCAAATATGAAGCTTCGCAGTGTATGGTGCTATCATGCGCAATGATTACCACGCCGAGCTGATGGTAATATGCATATTTGAGCTATAAATAGATCTTGAAATTCCATTTCCCAGAGCGCTTACTTTGTTTACTTTACAACATTCTCGCCTTTCTGTATATCAACATATGCGCGTAATAATATCATCCTTTTTGGGGGAAGTATATTAAGTCATGCATATTTGTCGAAATTTCGAAAATTTATAACTTCGAAATTACGAAACACAAATCAACCAAAATCAATAGGGTTCGTCCACTAGGCGTTAAGATATTATCAAAAAAAAATCGTAACGGTACGGCAGTGTACTCCTCACAAAAAGAGTGGCACCCACACCGATTCAATAGTTTCCCTCTCTAGGAAAGCGAATCCAAAAATCTTCCGCCTGCGACCCCATGAGATCGACGAGAGAGGTCCCTCCGGTGGCCCAATCTCTAATGATGTTCAGTAGTCAGAGCCCCATGCAGCATGTGACACTGAAAACGTTTTGATGTACAGTATTCTCTAATGTCATGCTGTAGTATAGACTACTATCTTTCGCTCGAGAGATATCTTGGTGACAGACAGATGGACCCACGGACATACAGACACGATCGAACGATTCAGTAGTTTTCTTTCCTACGGAGGGACCTAAAAACATACAAATGCAAGGTTGACACTCAGGCAGGGAGTAAAAGTTATACAAAATGGTAGGGCAACTTATAGACACCAAATCAGGGTTTTGGCAAATTCAAAAAAAATAAAACAGCGATTTTAGCTACCACGATTTTTTATGCTCGCTACGTAGAAAAAGAGCCTATGGAAAGGACCGATCGTGTCTGTAGGTCCGTACCCACGATATCTCTCAAAAAAATGTTTTTAGAAATATACAATTTCACACACTTGCACACAAGGGGTCAAGTATGTTACCTATTAAAATTCAGGGTCGGATGTCAAAGGGGTCAAAGTTATAAGCGTTTGAAATTTTGAAAATTTCTGCATTATACTTGGGTATATGGTATAGGCGTGACTCCAGGGATACATTCAAACGTTTTATGCATAAGACATGAAGAGAAAAGGACACTTAAAGCTGTTGTTAATTTTGTGCAAGTACATGTTTACAAAAAATATATATCCCACAGTGTCGATATACTAAATAAGCGTCTGCGTAAAAGTCTTATATGTGCATGTTGCGGAGTGTTGTGTGCAGTTTGTACGGGCGAATTGATGTGTATTTAATAAACATTATTATTAATAACAATTAAGTATTATTGTATTCAATTTATAAATAAATAATATATACCTATATTATGAATATTATTATATTTTATTTATAGGTTTATAAATAATATTATATACATTAATAATAATATTGCTTATATGAATATTATTATATATTATTTATGTATAAACAGTATAATATACATACAGATTTTATAATTGCGTGCATAATAATATATTATTGTAGCCAAGTAAATATGTACTAGCGTAAGTATTTAACATACAAAAGAACGGCATCTCCAAACGTTTTTCTGCTGTCATCTAATGCAATGCCAATTACCAGGGACTACGATTAGGTCACTCAA
>JAQGAK010000560.1:0-66650 GCA_034696945.1 Lipothrix lubbocki | reverse complement strand
TTTTTGCGTCTGAATTTTACAAAAAACCAGCGTTCATTTTTGCTCTTTAGCTTCAAGCAATGTGTTCAAATTTGCCTCTTAACCCTCGATATATAGATCTATCATATATCGTCTAACTATGTAAAATCTAATCCAAAGCTATGTAGGTTAAGGGATTTCGCCGACGCTATTCATATTACAAATACAAGTTGTTGGAAAATAGGAATGCTGCAGTCACGTATGTTATCCCTAAGGATGTTCTTGTTTTTTTCCACCTCAGAATCTCCTTTCCCCTTCAGATTGTCCTTTGATAACTAAGGTCGCCTACATTATCCTGTTCCGCATCTAATAATCCGCCTTATTCTCGGTTCTGTTGACAACGAAACAACGAATGTCCGAAGCAATAATGAACTTCAGAGTTGCCTGAAGGATAGCGAAAATAATAATACTGTACGTGTAACAGTATTGATTGGAGCTGTATACATGACCCTCATAAATCAAATGTCCCATCTCCAATTACACTCAACAACGTGTGGTCACTCGTCCAAATATCCAGTGAAAGGGCCTTGGGCATCGAATTACTTTCATTGAAGTAGACAAGATTTATGCAAGATGGGTGGTAGCACGGGGGTGGCTTGTGTTTCTGTGCAAGTCATCTAATCCTAACCGCAAATAAGACAAAAAAATCTTCGAATGACGTATGTGTGCACCTTCATTTGGAGCATGTTTTTATCCATGAGAAGCAGATTAGGTTTTGTTTATATATACCTATATTTATAGATGTATTTTGTTATACTATTACAGTCCCAGAGTAACTAAAAAAGGATTACCTTTCAACGGTGATATAATTAGTGACAACGTTATATAGTTCCAAGTATTGGCTCAACAATAACTAAGATGTGACTTGTGTCTTTGATCTGCAGTTTTCCATGCCCACAAGGCGCGAACCATGGACCACCTGAATGTTACTTTTGTAAGATTATTAAGTATCGACCCATATGTCTTTAAGCTACAAAGATATTATTTTTTTATATTAAATAGTTCTGACGAAGAAGCAGAGGTTCAAAAAGCTTTGGTTTCATCTTATTTTGAAAGAACTAAATGTTATGGTTGAGTGTAAAGCAAGAATAGACTTCAAACGAAATTCAGTACAACCTGGATTTCATTTTGGTGCGAATAATACTATTTAAGTCTTGTCACAAACTTGTTGGAGCAACCAACTTCTGTGGAATTATAAATACTTTACTTCACTAATGAATTGTATGTATTATTATGTGCACTGTTAATGTAAATAATAAGGTACCTTCATTCTGTATAATGTATAAGCATAACCATTTAAAACTCAGATTGAAGTGGTTCTGTATAGGTGTTTCGTATTTCTTAAGTAAGTCTATCTTTCCTTCCAGTGGTCTTGTAGCTCTACTTACTTCATTTTCAGAATATGATTGATATTCCCATTTTACTGTCTTGTAGCTTAATTAATTTTGACATATATAGAAGGATGTGCTTTGAAATATTTCCCAACCATGTGAGTGATTATGCTATAGTGTACGGCAGTCTTCTGCGTCTTCCAGCATCCTCAAAAGTCAGAAAGACGAATTATTAGTAGACGATTCCCTTCAAGCATTGCAATTCAATATTCTGTAGTAGTAATTTCCGTCCTCAAATGTGAAGGTATATTACGAAAGCTTTTATAGAGTCTGCTAATTGAATTTACTTGTGGAAATTACATTTTTACATTTAAATGACCTCCTTTTGAAACTCAGAAGCTCCCTGGAAGGAGAAAAGACATAAAAGATGTCTGCTATTACACTTGCTGTAGGGTAATGTTGTACGTATATAGGGTTTTAGTATTTCAAGAGCTTGACCTTGACTTTTGAAACAAACTTGGCTACACGAGTTGACAATAGAGTTTTGAAAATGTAAACATTAGGGAATATTATACCAGAAGTTTGGTTCCATATAACTACTGAAATATAAAATGTGTATAGGTAATTTCAAGAAGGAAAATATACTCCAGCCGGTGACATGGTATAACTTCTAGATTACTTCCGCTATTGCAAGTTTATACTGTCTTAGCTTCTTAGCAAAGCAGTGGCTGTATTGTATGGTTGATTAAGTCAAGGATAATATTTGACAGAAAAGTAGGACACTATTACAATGTGTCGTTATGATCCAATACTTTTGACTTGCAAATTTCTTGGAAACTTTTTACAGTTCTTTTCATAATTTCCATGTACAATGTCTTTATAGTGCAAGTCGCAGGTGTTTCCTTCCTAAAGGTCGCAAGGGTATCTTCTGTTATTCAATACATGGTTATTGATTTTATATACTTACACATATTTATGAATAATGATATTTGTAGTGATTAATTTTTATTGTCCGACATTTTCGTGAAAGTTCTCAGTGTCTTGGGAAAGAGAATCTTACAAGTTTCTGTTGCTGTAATTAGTACTTGAAAATCTAAAATTTGTGAATAAAATTTTCAATTTGAGGTCCTGAAAAAATAGAAATTGAATCCCCCCCACAGAATTCTGAATAAAACTGGCATTAAGATGATGAAATTGTGGAAATAATGAAAAAATCTATAGAAAAATAATTTCGAGCGACTAGGCAAAACAGTTTTATATTATTATGCAAACGTGAAGGGAAACAGGCAGTGTGTCTAAATGTAAAAGACAGGAGCTCAACGAATGAAATAGAATGATTACATGATTATATTATGTACGTATGTACATCATATCAAGAGGAATTCCACGACCAAAAATACACAATTTCTATATACTCGCCCGTTCTCACTCGTTGTTACTCATGGGATTATTAGTCCGCCATGAGGTCTAATTAAGTTTCTGAGCTGCAGTATTTGTCCATATATTATGGCATGAAGATTTTCAGGAATGCTAGCATAATTTTTGAATATCGTTGCTTGCATAAAATAAATATTCTGAGTCGAATTCAAAATTAATCTGGAAATTAATTCTCTTCGGAAATTCAGAAATACTTACATTTTCAAATCCTTGGAACTCTCTGCTTGCTCCAAAAATTCCACTTTATCAGCTTTTATATACTTATATATTAGTATAATTAAATACATTTTAACGGGAAAATACCACATCAAACTTGACTGTGTGATTAAAAGTCTGTACACGCGCTAACGACAATATGTGGAATGAAACGCTAAAAACTTATATGCAGTGTAAACAGAAATATTAATTACTTCAACCTTCAGTTTCAGTGTAATTTGAGCGCTGATGGCTTTTGGAAGATTGATTTGGAGTCTTGGGTACCTGGAAAATAAGCTTTACAGAACGAGTTAATTATTTCGATGATGCCAGGAAACTAATTTGCATGGGCTTATAACATAAATATGTCTGACGTGGACACTTTTTCCAAATGTTGCAGGGTCTAATAACAGAGACCTTATCTTCAGTTTCGCTTTAAGTTACGTCATGACTTTGACGTACAATTTCATTTGATTATATTTACACATCTCTCTTTGTGTATGATTCCAGAGTGTGTAACAATATCGATGGAAGAAGGAGTGTACCACTATAAATCCAAAGGCACTGGTGATCAAGTATGCGGACTGTATTTGGTGGCTGACCCGGACAAAACCATCGTGGTAACGCTGCACTACTTGGATGTGGACTGCAATCGACGGGGGCTCATCAGTGTAAGTTAAATTTACCACATGAAAGCAATATCTACATATATAAACAGTAGAAACTCAATTATTCTACGCTAGAATTCTTCAGTCTCATCGTCAGTTAATGAGCATTCTTTCATTTGACTAACTCAATGAAATTACTATTCTTTCAAGCTCTTAAATATTGTGCAGCATCAATATTTTAGTATAACTTGTAAGTTTTTATGCATGTTCGGAATTCGTAGGTAGCTCAAGATAAAATACCAAAAATACAGACTGGAGCTGTAGACTTGCATCTGTGTTGTGTCTGAAATTAATCCTATGAATCAAGTTAGTAGATAGAAGGAATAATCACAAATACACTATGTATCTACCTACACAATGTTCGTTCTGCGGGGCTAACGGAGCTATTTTATACAGAAATTAATAAATCTACTGCACCCATGGCAAGGTGTGGATCGATCCAGCAATGACGTTATTCAGTTCTTCGCTTAAGTTGTTCAAAAGAAAAACATTCCTTATTTGGTATATTTTTATTATACTTCAAAGAATTGTTTTATTATTTATTTATTACTTAATTTAGTATTTTATAATTATAAGAAAAAATATTATTATATAAATCCTCCCTCAGTCCGTTATTATTGAACGAACCCCTAGCAGACTCCAATAAAAGAGTGAAAGCTGTTCGTTGAAGCACCTGGGAACAGTATGTATGCAAGTACAGTGTAAGTAAAGTTATCATCATACATAGACATAGTAACTTCAAAATCGCACAAAGTATTTTCAAGTTGTTATAAGTAGACACTTTTCTCTTGAGAATTCCATAAATTAAATTGTTTCTACTGAATGGGTCATACACAGTAGCTGAGGAAGAGTGCTACTTCATTTGCAATGGTAAAAGTCTATAAAAAGGGATGGTAGTAAAAGAAGAAGAGCAGTTGAAAATACTTTCGATTGGAAGCAGATTCAATTCCCTCTTGACTCATGCTTTCAACCACCATTTTTATTCACTGTTCAAGGGTAAACGAATTTTCTTAGTTAGAATGCTCCAGCAGTACTAGTGTCTCTAGTGAATATGAAACTCTGGAGATTCCTTTTGAGGAAACTTAAATTGAGAGACCTTAAATGGTTTTGGTTTTACGGCAGAGCGTTAATATGCTATTTTGTGGTTTTTATTCCATTTCACCATACCCACCGAGGCTTTGATTAATGATTTGTGAATCGAAACGTATTGTGTAATGTTTTCGTATCTTCGTCTGTCTGTCTTCATTTTCGTTAACGTATTTGCATTGAAATTAGTAAAACAAAGTAGTAAATAGTTTACGGGCTGATAACGCCATTTATGAGGGGAAACACAAACCATATACATATGTAGCACATAGTGTAATCACTATAAATGTAGTATACATTACATTATTCCTTTACAGTCAATGGAGCCACAGTCAAAATGCATCCGAAGCACTAACAATAACACTAATATGTCGAATCTTATTTTATTCGAAATTTGGCGTAGTCTCGAAAAGTTTTTAAGAGTTGGTCTGGGAAACTATCAAGTATAAACTTGGTGCTATAGTAAAGAAAATTAGTACTGCATGAATATTTTATCACACCAGCATAGTCTACTGCTCTTTTAATTCTTTGTACGAAACTCGTGATCTAGTTATTGTTTGCCTTCGTGGTTTAAGTTTCTCCAGTAATGGAAGACTTTTGTGTGGGCTTTAAAAATCCTTTCACCAATGGGAACTTGAGTATATATTTATGTACGCTATTAAGTATATTACTTATAAGTGACTTGAGGAGTCTTTTGAAATCCTTTTATTATTTTCCGTTATATGGTTTTCTCTCTATAATACAATTACTATGTATGTATTATTATACTCGGGGGGAGGCTGGGAATTCCGTTATGGTATAATCTTCCTTGATCATTTTTGTTGTTGTTTTTTCCCGTCCAGTAGAAGCTTCCAACACATATTCACAATGTCAGGTCTATGTTTTCTCTCCAAATAATGTAAAAAGTGAAAAGCTGAGCTGAGTATTTACTTACATGAAACTTTTTAAAGGCATTAGTCAAGTTGTTGATGCACAGCAGTTTTCACAGTGCTAATGGAAAAACATGTGGGATGAACGTGCCTAGAACCTAATCACAGTGACATGGTCTGGTGGTGTGTGTAAATTTAATAAAGTATCTACTGGAAAACTCAACAACCATTACTATTTAGAAAATTATGAGAATAAAATAGTGTTTACAGTTCATACATACAACAGTTGTAGGGGAAAAATAGGAAATAAAGACAAAAAACATGCTACTATTGTAACACTTGGAAATATGAAAATCAACTTAGGAGGGGATTCTAGGTCGAGATGTATTATATATGTTGTTAGGTTATGAAATGCACTGAATTAAATTAAGGTATCAATTATATTGAAAGTTACAGTACTTGTTATATTAAAAAAGGGAACGATCTTGAAGTGAAACTTAGAAAAAGAAAAGTTAAAAAATACTGAGAAAATCTTTATTGATCCAAAACGTTGTTGGTCTAAAAAAAGCTTTCATATCTTATATACATACACTTCATCGACAAAGATTCAGGATCACGTAATATTTTTGGAGTGCCAAATTGTGTTGGAAAATCAAGAAGCTGAATTGAATTTTGGGTATTAAAGTAAACTCCAAGTACCTCTATATGCGAAAGTAACTGTAAAAATCTGTTACACGTTGGTTCGTTTTGGAACGCGCTGAAGAGAGAAGTTTGCAAAAGCTTGTTTGACTGTATTTATTCATGATTTTATTGAACAAAGGTATGTATCATTCAAGAATATAAACGGGCTAGTAGAAGGAAATAAATTATGAAGGGAATATTTCTAGCCAAAACTGACCAAATGTTTGTATTTTGTATTTACAGATAGTTGATGGATGGGAGTTGAATGGAGAGGTGTTCCCCAGCGTGGAGGATCATGAGAAAAGTTTCAACTCCAGATTTCACGAACTCTGCGGAACGGAAATGCAAGGGATTCATCAAACCTTTGTTTCTTCACAGAATGCGGCACTCATCCAATATAGGATTCCGGTATATGGCCAAGGATTCTCTATTCGTGTTCAACATGTTCACAACCCCCGACGTAAATATGATTTTACTTTTCATGCTGAAATAATAGTCTTTCGTCATAGTATTTTGGTATAATGATATCATCCTTATAGAAAGTTTTCTATATAAGATTGTTATGTGAAATGTTATATAGCGTCATAACAAATAGAAAGACGCAAATTCTCCGGGAGATCACTTTGGCATTTCAACTGTGTGGGCGTTGTTATGATTTGCAAAAAGGAGGAAAAAATTATGTTTAATTCAAACTATAGCATCCCTTTTCATTGTGGTTCAAGTATGTCCTTTTACCTCCTTCAAGAGTTCGGTGGGCGGGCGTATGTAAAGTCAAGTGGCCTGGGGATCGTTATGAAATATCTATTGAAGAAATCAAGGCGGTTACGTGGTGCAACTGATGCGAGCTATAGTCGAAAAATTTTCTTTTTCACATTTCGATGTGTTGCTTATGCAAACAAGTACCGTTCCAAGATTCTGAAAGGTTCCTTGTAAACGTTCATGTTGTGTAATCAACGTCTTGATGTAACCCTTTAAACTTCAAAGGATTGTAACGTTCAGGGACGCAATTATTATCAAAATAACTGTAAAATCTGTTCCGGGGAAGATATTATATTATATGTTCATATTTGTTGGAGTTGTTGGTACATTGGTAGATGTAAAATTGAGAATACTATAGGATTAGAGTAAGAGATAGTATGAATCTGAGGTAATTCTGAGACTTGGAAGAGTGCGGGGGTGGAATAGTGGGTGGTCAGTTTTTCTACCACATGAATCATGACCTATATCTTATAAGCAACTGAAAACATAGAGACATGTATTTAGAAAAAACTTCTTCGTACTTCAGAAATATCTGAAAAGTTATATCTACCATGTTCTAATCAAAATGTATTGATTATTTTGTTTCTTCTCCAGCTTGCAACATCTTGGTTCAAGACACTGAAGGAGCTTACACTCTTGAAAATTACGGCCGACATGTCAACTGTACTCTGACCACCTTGTATGATGCCAAGATTCGTGTAATGTACATGAGCACCGGACAACATCATGCCACCTCATCAAAAGTAAAGTTTTCTCGTAAAGGGCTTCAAAAAAGGGATGTCTTTTATAAGGTATGGCGGCCATTGAGATCAGCAACACTCCTTGCAACATTAAATTATTCTTCCCTATTATAGCACTGTCGTCAGTAAAGTTTAGATATTTGAATCTGGATCAATTTTAATAACTAGAAGCAAAATTAGAAATATAAGTATATGATTTGATTCAACTCATATAATTATTAGACATTGTCACGTTTTCCCTGTCTTAGTATGTCATCCCTTCTCCTCGTGATCAATTGATAATATCTCCAACCTTTGCACGCCATTTTCAAAATTGAATTTACTCGTAACTTTTTAATATACTGTCCATTTCAGTTGCTGTACATATATCTGTATAACCCTCTACTGTAGATATATGTACCTGTTACTTGTATATATACAACTTGTTTAGGAATTCAAATAGAAACTGTGCCATAATTCCGTAATTACATGTACTGTCGCTGACATAAATACGACAATAATACATTTTACGAAATCAAATGACATGAGATCAAATGACATGTTCAACGTTTCCAGAATCGATTTTTAATTATCAAAGTCTTGCCTTGTTTTAAACGGAAAAGATACAAAATTTCATATGAAAGCATTTTGCTATGCTTTCATTTACCTACATGAGTTGTACATTTATAGCCAGCAGCTGTTCCGAAGGCCAAGTATACCTTATATACAATAACATCTTTTACTTAAAAATAATTATTTTCTAATTTAAATATAGTATGCTTTGAATTTGTAATACGATTAATTTTTTGTGATAATTTGATGTGTGCCAGATATTTTCTCGCCTCTTTTGCAGTAACGTAATGTATTTATTCCAAATATCTACATTACTTTTTGTCATGAATAAAAATACAGCTTACGCCTATTAAGAGCGACCTCAGGCTATTAATAAAGTTAACAACCTTCGGACAGAAACGTTACTTATGACATGCTAAATACAGCTCTATTATCATGCTTTATCTAGTTCTCAATGTAACACTCATCCATCCGGGAGATGGAAATATTTTACTTTTACTGCAATCACACAACTGTGAGTTCAAACATATGACAGGAATTTGACTATATATGTATAGAAGTTTCCTCTGAGCTTAGTAAACGAGCGAGTTTGGAATTTGGGTGCAGTTTGTATAATTTTGCATGTTGTGTAAGCCAAGTGGAAGTAGCTAGGTTTAATGAAATTTTTGGTGTCAGTTCAATTTTGTTAACATCTTTATGCTGTTACAATTTCAAAAAGCTTGTTAGATCTTGGTTCCTAGCCTTGCGTCGAATGTTAAGCCTGTTCATACAATTGTATCTGTGTATAGTTTTATTGAAAGTTGATGTGATACTTTTCAATGTTGCATTTCTTTCGTATATCTAATATACTTGTAAGGCTAAAATCTAAAAGCTGATTTGAATGGTTGCAGTGTGGGAAAATGGGACTGGGAGACTACGTGCAAATTGGAGGCTCCTCCGGGTTAGATACTTCCAAGATGCAAGTTGTGGATGAAATCTGTGGACGTTCACCTATGCCGAGTAAGTAAAGTTTTGTGGTTATCCATTGCAAAAAGTTATGTGTTTGCATGTTAAAAACTTTCTTCTGTCAGTAAAATATGATGGGATATTTAGATTTGCTTTCCTGCTTTCATTTCTAGAGCCGTAGTTCCGTATGGTTAACATATCTAGATAAAAGTTTGTTTAGATTGTGTTGATACGTAAAATGTACTTAAGTACATGCGATGTACGCTGGTACCTATAAAATGTTTACAAAACTACAAGGATGTTTGGAAGGAAACTAATAGTAAATATAACTTTATTTTTCTAATGCCTACTTTGTTTATTGCCGCAGGTTTGAGGAGCACGACGATATTTTGCGGTATGACAACTGTCAGGCTGGTATCCAGTGGCAAGTATCACAACAAAGTTTCAGTAGAAGTACGGAAAGCTGATTTGGCAGACATTCCCACAGCAAATTACATTTGTTCGGTGTGAAGGAGGAAATAGAAAGTAGTTCCCATGAAAAGTGTATTTAGTGTGCAGTATCATGTGCTTCAATTTAAACAAACCCAGTTATTATTTCCACACTATCATTATTATTTACCTACCTGTATAAATAGAAGTACATATTTTGTTATATATTTTGTTGGTTTTGTATGTTTTAATAATATCGTGTATTTCAAACTTGTATACGTTTATTACTTCTCTAACAAATGTAGACCTTACGTATACAACGTATTTAAGTTCATGTTGTAATGACAGCTTTAAAACTAAAATGTATGATATCCTGAAGTGAAACTCAAGCTTTTTATAATTAAATTACATTCTTAATCTTACCTCGGGTTCCACATACGCAGTGCTATTCGTAGTGGTGGGTGAGGTTAATATTTATTTTGTTAGAAAACTTCGAGTTTGTTTTTCAACTTTATTTTGGTTAGTTATTTTTACATCTTGGGGTTTTACTCTTTGGTACTGCATTGCTAGCATCTAGGCATAGAAGAAATGTAAAAAATATGATTATCCGGGTTATTGGTAACTGTAATAATCGCTATTATTATTATTATTATTATTCAGAAAATGTTATTTTAGACGTGTCAGTCGTATATTTTTGTTGGATGAAGACACCTTGCAATGTACAAGAAAATAATCCTGCAGAGGCTATCTATGTATATTATACCCTTTCTACAAATCAATAATCAAATGCTTGTAAAGTGTTATCGACTTCACATAAGTGGCGGTTCGTATGTATCTATTTGTTTATAATTATGATGTTGTATAATAACTCCGTATCGTGTGTAGAATGCCTGTTGTGTTATTATTAATTATTATAGTTTCCCAAAAAAGGCCACTTCATGGTTGTCAATGGTTGGTCCTAGAACTACTAGTCATGTATAGAATAGATGTCAAACACTACATTCCGTATGCAGTTCAATACTATATGCACTAAATATATCTACATATATTGCAAAAACAGTCAATATACATGTTCTATATATGTATTAAGAACTTATATATGAAAATAATAGGAATATAGTCATGGTCCGGTGTTTAATAATGGAGAGTATATAAATACATAGTTAAATGTTGTTTCATATTTTTAGATGATAGAAATGAAAATCATAAATATGCCATCATATATTTACCCTTGTAAATAAGAGTAGCCTCCCACAAACTTGGAGCTTGAGATGACAAGGAAAGAAAAGAAAAATCCTAGGGAATTTCGGATAGTTATAGGCAAATCAATAATAATGCAATGCTATTGAGGGCGCATATTTACATATTGGAGTGTTTTCGATGGTGTAAGTTTAGCAATAGTGCAATGCTATTTAAGTGGTGGATCTCTAAACACACACTGGAGTGCTATTGCAGGCGCGCGGGACATAATGTAGATCTGTTGGAGTCACAAGCGAATGGAGTAAACTTTACTAAATGTTAAAACCTTTATTGAATGTACTTAAAATTAGAAAACAATTAATAACGAGATGTATCTATTGTATAGAATATTATAATTATGAACGTACATACACACATATAGTCCTTTGGAGCCTCTATCGGTGTCATTAGAGCAAACATGCTGTTGTAGATTAACGTCTCGAATTATTGTATACTCATTTAAAATAGGATGAAGAATCTATGCAAAAATGGAGCATTCTGGAATTACTTATCCCTGTGTATTTATGGAAGCAAACTACTGGCTTATTATTATTGTGTATGTATAAGCCTTCCTTGTACAATGTTTTTCTCCAGCTATACTACAACCTCAGTTGTACTTTCGTTAGTTGTGAACCTTAAATGTGTAGCCACATATTTCATCATTATTATGCATATTATGTCTTCATATAGACGTACATAAAAATTGTAAATGCGTTAATATGTCAGTGCAACTTATTGTGAGACTTCAAACTACATGTGTTAATAGAATAAAATAGACAAATATCAGACCGTTCTCAGTATATTACAGTATATAAATACTGCGTGTTTATACTTTGTGCTCTTATTTCTAAATAATTTTCATCGATATTATTTTTATTCTATAAAAATTTTTATTTATGATTTTGGGATTTACCATCAACAATATCAACATTTAAGATTAATTATCTACTGGCCATTAACTTCATTTTCTGAATTTAGACTTCATGATTCAGGACAAAAGCAAAATTACCTTTTGTTGTTTATCTGCAACGCTCCAAATGTTATAAGTACGCTTAATAAATTTTTCATGACGAAGTCCACATAAAGTGGCGTGGATTCCCTTTCAAAATTATGAAAACTGCCCACTTGTATACCTAAAACTGGGATCGAATTAATCTGTTGAGCAATCAACTTTCTCTTTCTTTTAGCTAGTCGTAAGCACAGCGATCGTTCCATCACAAACGTTTTTAATTCGGAGATTTTCCCTGGGATCGAAAAGGCATTATCGTATATGACGATGAAACTCGCCATGGGTTGTATTGCCAGGGAGAAAGTGACAGTAGAGTAGAGACAGTCGATGTAAAAAAACTTGATAGAGAAGTAGTAGCCAACTATGGGAACCCCAATGCAGACGAGTTTGTAAAAAAATGTTATGTAAGAGAAAAGGCGGTTAAAAAGCTGAATGAGGACTTGAAGTTTTCTGCACGTTGTCGCTACAGATTGTAACTTTCTTTCATGCATAATTTTCATTCTATGAAATTAATAAAAAAAGCATGACCATTAAAAAATAATTGCCTAGAATAAAGAAAAATAATAATCATTACAAAATAGAATTATTATATATTTTTACAAAAAAAGTCTTTAAATAAATTACTTGAGCATGAACATCTGCTGATCAACTATAAACAGAATTTTCTGAAAGAAGGACAACATGATGAAACATCCCATGATGAATGAAGAGCTGGTAATAGTTAGTAACAACAATTCAACCAGCATGAAAATCAGAATCGTTCCTACGTTATGAAATCGCAATGGTAAAATGGAAAAAAGAAAGAATATTTTCGTTGGCTCCACCAAGTACACAATAATGAAAGAAGTTAACATATTGTAAGCAGCAAAGGGAAGACAAATCGTCAGCATTTGCTGCAATGAGTAATGCTTCCACTGAAATTTCGTTTGCACCGGGCTGCATGCTTGATCTCCAGTGAAAAGTTCGTTGAAAATAACTACGGTGACTTCAGGATAATAAACAAACATTGCTGTTGTCCACCACGCGACTGCGGAAATTCCCAATGCTAAAATCCAATGAAACGGGATATCTGTAATGTTGTAATCATCCTCTCTAAACACCACGAACTGCAACAACCTGCAGTCTAAAAATAAAACTTCCAGTAGAGAAAAACTGTAAAATAATTTCCACAAGTATCGCTTCCATTTTATGGTTTGTAATCTGATTCTTCCACTGATTAGGTCTATCTCAATTGGAAGCAAACCAAGGTAGGAGAGAATTCTAAAGTTTAAATAGTTCCAAGCAACTTCTTGCTTTGTTAACATGATAATTTTTAGATTAGTTAATTTTTTCTGGATCTCACTACATATCTAAAAATATATACATATTTAAACACCAACTTTTCACATCCTCGATAGACCTTACCAGTCTGACTACATTTGAAAGTCATTTCGGCCACCTTAGAGAATCGATTTCTAGTTGTCGAATTCTTACAGAGCGTAAATAACATCGTTAAGTCATGACAATCATGAACATTATAGTTAAAAGCACTTTTCGGTAACTGAATTTGACAAGTCCAACGACATGTTCAAACACCACGCTCACATTCCCTGAAGAATAAATAAATATTGGGTTACCCGTCGTAATAATTTTGATGAATATCTACAATTGTTTAAATATGGCCTTAAATGTAAAGGTAAAAGGTAACGTGTACTTAAACATTCTAAAACAATTACATAGTTCAGTATATTCAAGTACTGCATGAATAATAAATTATAATTACTTTGAATAATCTAAATGGTACTGTATGGAAATTCCTAAATATTACGGTTTCATATCGCTATCATATGATCGTTACGCCTGATCTCTCATGCCTTATAAGACATTTCAACTTAAGAAACAAAACCTGTACAAGTCGCAGGAAGCTGTTTGACAAGTGTTATGTAATATGCAGATGCCATTGTAAAAATCCATATTTTTATTGGCCATCAACTACAACTGAAAACCATTAAAATAATTAATTCGAAATAATTCAGCAGAACATATTTAGGTATATGCAAAACGCTTTGGTTTTATAAAATTCTATCCAAGACATCCATACTACTTTCCATATGAAGTTTAAAAACTGAAAACACATCTCAAGAGTGTTCACAGCAATAATAAATATTAATATGATTTGTGATTGCAGCATACAAGACAGTTGAATATCAAACAAGGGATTATCAGACAGCAATAGTATAGTCCTGATGACGGAAAAGCTCAGGGTCACGAGGATCACTTCGAGGTTTATTATGGCCAGCCTTATGTTCCTTGTCGGGCTGTATCCCTCCACCGACAGCTGGCGGTCCTGGTACAAACATGTTGTCGGACTTTCGTCTACCAACTCGATTCAAATCCATATCACAATTTAATTGATTAATAAGCTCTGTAGGCCCGTGGTGGTAATGAGTGATGAAGTCAGTTGGCACATGATCATCACGGGAGTAGATGAAACTAGTCTCGTCCAGAAAATCCGGTACTATCATTTCTCCCCCATTTAATATAGGAACTCTGGAATTCACAAATAAAATTTATTTAATATTTTAATTTAATTTCTAAGCAATTATAACTGAAATTTTAAAAAAGTAACAAACATTTCCTCGAAGTACCGTGTGTGCACTGTACATAAAATATTAAAATACCATCATACTTCGGTCTCCTTGGCAGAGATTTCCTCCCTCTATCACGATCTGTCACTACCATGGTAACATCGCTAATTCCGCCGAAATGTAAATTACTTCTAGCGGAAAACCTTCGACCGCCCCGGATCGTTTCTATATTGTTAGCAATCGGTTGATCTCCTTCAGAGTCGGAATGGATACTGTCGTATTCATCGCTCTCTCCCATCTTGTGACTTTCATTTCTGGTTTTGCTTCTAGATTTTTTTCTTTTAGACGTTCCATGACCTGGCAGGGTACCTCTATATGTCTGAAATTTAAATAATCAATTCTGCTTGAACTATTCATGAATATATTACAATTTATATTTTATTATTAACTGTGTGATATGATTGAAGATCCCATAAATAAGATGAAACAAATCGTTTGACAAATATGTTACACTTAAATTTCATAAATCAAGAAACTAAATAATTTACCCCGCGAATTTGACTAGCATCCATATTGGACGTTGGTCTTGGACCATACACATGAGCATCAGGAATGCCTCTCGTCAAATTGCTCTTCTCTGGCTCAGCCAGTTGAAAAGTTGCATAAGGATATATATCGTCAGCACTCTCTATTAACCCGAAAATATTACATCATCAGTAGGTCATTCAAAATTCCATTTGAAGATTAGTAAATTTGTCAAACAATTCAAAAGACGAAGAGGAGCTGTTGAAATGTCAAGTTTATTGAAGAACCAATAAATGAAATGCGAACCTGGGTATCGATCACAGTCAGGAATATACTTGGCTCTTATCACAGTGTAGTCTCTATCCGAATCTGCAAGTGCCAAATTGGTTTTCGGAGTCAGAGTAGTGCTACCACCATTGAAACTCTCTGCAATAAACAATCAAACGCTTTAAAGTACGATCACAAAAATCGTTTTCAACTTCTCTACATTCTTTGTGCAGTCATTTTTAATGCGCAATTCTCAGCCAATAATTTCAAGGAAGTCAATAATATATCCTACAAACATACTTTTCTTCCAACATAAAATAACTCCAGCAGCAGCAATAATAATGGAGGCCAGGGATGCTACGATTGGTACGATGATATACAGGTCCAAATAGAAAGGAACTTGTGGGTTGAAGTTGCTTGAAATTAAACCTAAAATGTTTCGCAAGATGTAGTAGACATAATGTGTGTAGACATGATGTATCTTTCCAATTTTCATACTTTATATAAAAATTTATTATTATACCTCCTTTGAACAGGGAAGTAGAAACAGCAAATTCCCCACTGGAACTTCCTGCGCCATTATAAGCTACGACTCTTAGCTTGTACTCCATCTCTGGTGAAAGGTGATTAATCTCAACGTAACTTTTGTCAGTTTTTACTGTTCAAGAAATTAAACATTTTCAATACAAAATGCAAGGATCTATACAGTTCAAATTCATTCGAGCAATGTTACCCTTGTGTGTAATTTTTTTAAAGATACCTAAAATCCAATTAGTTCCATCAGTTTTGTGCTCCACGGTGAAACTAGTAACTGGACAATCTACAACTGCATTGTCCCATTCCGAAAAATTCAGCCTAATGCTAGTCGAATCTGATTGTAGAAACTCTTCCACCGGAGGTAAAACTGGTTTAAATCCTTTCGTTCGTAGATACAAAGTCTCGCTAGGTTCGCTGCTTCCGATTTTATTGAAACCTACAAAATTCATAATTTACATATTGCAAATGGCAATCAATTTTAATTTAGCAGTTATAATTACTAGGAATTGAATTGCATGAATGAATTCTTGATTTTTTCCAGTGGTAGGAAGTTTTGTAAGTGTTGCGAAAAATCAAATTTTGAGTGTTGACTCACCCGTTAGGAAAAATTCATAGGCCGTTCCACAAGCAAGATTCTTGACCTCAAAACTAGAAAGTTTTCTATTCAAGTTGACTTCTTCCCACTCACCGCCTTCTCTCTTGTAGATCAATGTGAAGCCGAGAATCGGTGTGCCACCGTTATCTCCCTGTTTCCACTGCAATCTGACGCTGGAATTCGATACGGCCGTAGTGTGCAGGAGCGGGGAAGATGGAACCACTACATCAAAATTCAATTTTAGTCCTCATTGGTCATATTTCACATTGACCCAAAGTTCTATCTGGTATGGTATAGCGTTTCACGATCCATATCTGATATAACATGGATAACACTCACCTTGCACTTTTATCACATAAGTCACGGAATCCTGACCGTAGGGATTTTTTACATGACAGGAGACGTTGCCGGAATCAGCCCTCTCGACATTTTCAATGCTCAAAGTGCCACTTGTAAGAAACTTGACTCTACAGATACACAATTTCCCCATGATTTTATTTTAATATAAAACATATAGTGAATGCATTTAAAATACTTATACGGACAAAGTTCATAAACTAATATTATGTTAGATTTGCTACGATTTGAAAGATACATTGTTATAACAGCAAAGTACTAAACAATATTAAAATCCGTATAACGAAAATGATAAACATTTTGTATTTTTAACCAATAACCAAACGCAAATAAGTTGTACCTGGAGGATTCCGCCATACGAACATCTCGTTTGTACCACTGTAACGTCACTCCTGCTCCCACATGCTGACACTGAAGAATTACATTTGTCTTCCAAGCTGTTACCACAACGTTACCAATGGACACCACAGCTGCTGGAACTGAATATTCATTCGAAATAATTAGTTTCCTTCCTACAACCCACTTTTTAGCACATAGTAGGTATTCATCCAAAAGCAACTAAAGAACTGAAGCTAGTCATTTGAACATTATCAATTACAACCCCCACACTTCCTAATTATATATCATTACCATTTAGGTGACTCTCATGTATTCACTGTAATAGTGCAATCTAGGAATTACTACAGAAGAGGTAAAATGTATGTTTTTCCTAATGGGAAACATCCAGTTACGTATTCGATTCAAAAAGTTCTGATATATTGCTAAACGTAAAATCATTTTATGTGTAGAATTGCTAAACGTCAATACTGTTTTACTTTAGAATCAAGATTTCTAAGAATATTTCAAGAATATTTTGATATTTATTTACATAGGAAAACACGTGACACGAACACTCACACTAATTGTTTTTAACTTACTATTAGGCGTCAAGGATGGCTGCACAGGAATTGAGAGTGTACTTTGACCTTCTCCAGCGGAAGTTTCTGCGGTTACCCAAGCCTTTAAATAGAAAACAATAATAATTATTGAAATATAAAATATAAAGAATAAATAGGATTTAATCATTATAGCTTCGTAATACATAAGTTGAAAACACTGTGCTGCACACAAAAATATCTTTTAGATCAAGCTGTGGATAAATTACCAGCCTAGGCTAAATCGAGGATAAGTCGGAATTCCAAAATAAAATATAACAGAGACAAATTTGGTCTACAATTACTTTTTCAAAGATTAATGTCTGAACATGCAACAGTAGGTATTTAAGTTTCAGGAAATAATAGATTTTCCGAGGATCTCAAATAAGCTATTAACTGTATTATAGTCAGGTCCTATTTGTTTTGTATGTAGGATACAAAGTCAGGAGTAGTGAAAGCAGATGACTTGACTCACCTCGTAAGACTCGTAGCGTTTCAAATCCGTCACTTCGTAATGGAGGACATGAGAAGGTAGATTGCGTTTCAGGGTTCGAATTTCACGCCTCTCGCCCGAAATTCGAGTGTACACGTTAAATTTGACTACCAGTCCGTTCGGAGTCTTTGGGGGGAGCCAGCTGACAATGACAGATTCCGTGGAGGAGACGATGGCCTTGATTGCACTTGGTTCCGATGGTACTATCCCAAACCAACCGTATACCACATTACTCAACCCGTCCTCCGGAGTTTCAAGCTCGATTTTTTTTACAACTAAACCTCAGCATCGTTTATGTACCCAATACATATACAGATAGATACATAGATATAAACAGTCGATCTTCCCATTTAGGAAATATATAATATATTATGTAGTAACCCTTACTATATTCCAATAATAAAAGCCATCTCATACTTTCCCCAAAGAAAAAAAATGATTTCGGGGACAAGTACCGGAAAATTCTTTTATAATCCTTTTGTTTGGCTTTCATGTTGAGGAGCGCGCGAAGTTAGTCACTGTGGAGATATTTCCATGTTCTTGGCAGACTGATGTACAACATATCGATGTTAGAACAAGGAAGGCACAAAGCACCTTACCCAATGTTACGAATGGATGAGCTAAAATAGTGTGTGTATAATCTGTATAAGGTAAACAACATAAGCATAAGCTATCGTATGTAGGATTATAAATATACCTGAGTATACTTACACCTTTGGAAACTACCTATCAGCTGTATTTTGTACATATGCGCACATTCAATCTAGAAGTTTAGACAGTAATCCAAGAGTCTGGATACTACCTACTTGGGATTTCACTTTCCGGTCAAATTCACACACACAAAGTTAGATCTTCGAGCTTCAGCTCAATCCTCTTACAATATGTCCATGATAATAATGTAACTGAATTGGTTACTGGATTCTTCGAAAAGCAGACGGAACTTTACTCCATTGAGGTCAAAGTAGTCTTGAAAATCGAAAGGGACTTAACGCATACGTTCCAGGAATATTAAAGGAACCTTACGCATTTCCAGGAAAACTACAGGGATATCACAAAGGAATTTCTGGTCCAATTCCTGGCAAATGAACAGGATTAGAGAAACATAACGTAAATATTAATTACTAATAGTGTACGAATTCTTAGAAGGTAGAATGACGGGCATTTTTCAAACATAATCAAACACTCGCTAAAAAGCAAGCATTACAAATTTATACCCAAATAGTTCTTAATAAGTTCTTCCGACTAAACAGATTACAATCTAAGGGTTTTAACAAAGGTTTTACCATCGTTTTTTGATCTACAAAGAAATCGAATTCAAAGAGAAAAACTTTAATGCATTATCCCAGTCTTCTGCAAACTGCAAAATAGCTCAGAATGGGAATGAACTCCATAGTATACTCATAGTGGACATTTCGCCATCACTACACGCCCAGAGTCCCACATTAAAAAGAATGTATTGAGGAAACTTCTGTTGCTCTGCTTTGTTGTACGGACATGGATCTCAGTATCTCTATACATGTGTACATAAGTACTTTTCTACACATATGCACTAACAGGGTAGGAAAATACCGTTGAACATAAAACTAAATACACAGAGAAACATATATCATCAGGATGTAGTATGTACATATCTATAAAAGGACAAACCTGATTCTTTCGTTTGGCAAAAAATCGGCTTGCTCTGAACTCCCTCGCCGATCCGAGTAAAGGCTGCCACTTGAATGCTGTAATTTGTGAAGGGAACAAAGTTGTGCATTATTGTTGACAGGGAGCCCGATGGAACTTTCGATTCAAATTCGCCCAGACCTAAAGATTGCACGTCGACCAGAAGGATTGCAAATATAAAAAACAGAATAGTTTAGTACAATGGAAAATGCCAACCGTAAGTATTCTTTATGCTGTAAAAACAAGATATAAATTGTGACTATTGATGTAAAATATTACAGCCTAAACTTGTACGATATTTATCAGTAACCAGGCCCAGGCGTTCATAAGGTACTAAATATAGACTAGTGGAAAAGAACATATGGCATTAGATGCATATAAGTACGTATATGAAAAACTGTAATTTAGATATACGTAATATATAAGCTCTATAAGATGTAACAGGAATGATAATGTAGTTATAGTTTTTCAAAGAAAAACTTTGCTCAGCCTTACTGTAATTAGGATGATCCCCTCCAATCTGTTGTGGAAGTTGTTCTACAAAGACTCGGAACCCTTGTAAGTTGCCATGGATGAGGTTCCTAGGCGGGGGTTGCCAATTAATTTGTAGACTGTGAGGCGTCAATGGAGAGCAGTGAATGCTTGTTGGTGGGGCACTTGGAACTTGTTGAACATTGCATGGAAATCAAACGGTGACAAATTAACACATGAATTCTATCCGTCGTCATCCAGCTAATATCATAACTATAGTCAATAAACACTGGAGTTACGGCCAGGCACGTTCATCACCAACCACGCATAGCTAATTCGTTATACCATTACTGACTACGGGGATGGTGCGAGAGAGTTAAAATTCACACTCAACCGTGCACACATATTTCGAATATAGAATATTTTATGGTGTATTATGTCTATCTACATATGCTCAAGCATGTGTTCAATAGTAAATGGGTACCACACTATAACGCCCTTAACATAATAATAAACTTACCATCTTCCAGTGTTAGAGCTGTGGTGGGTTCGGAATATGGACCAGGGCCTTTCTCATTATAAGCTTGGATGGTTACTTGATACTCCTCGTACTTTTCCAGGCTGCCTATGGTCCTCCAAAGCGGGAGATTGGGGTCCGCTGAGATCGCTTCCACTCGAGTCCAGTTAAATGCTCCAGGGTCCTCCCTACACACATCCAGCATTTATAATCCGATTAGAATCCACACTAGTAATGTTACACAATTCCCAGCTTTAATTCTGCTCTACAAGCAGAATTCTGACCGGTAGTAAAACTGCCGCTGGTCATCTCATTTGCAGACTACTCCCTTTTTCTTGTTCACTATTCCCATGTACATATTCCCTAGTTCACCTATTTATTCTGCTTAAATAATTTACATCACTAACATGCCCACCATTAGTTAACAACATCAGTTGTCATCCCACACTTGTTCGTTTATGTATCTATATAAAACTTACCGATTATTTCTAAACCGAATGTTGTAGCCCAGAATATGTCCGTTCCAGTCTTCGTGTCTCGGAGGTTTCCTTCAGGAAAATTCAAAAATAAATTATTTGCCAGCACAGATTGTACTTAAACCATTTTAGGAGTGGGAATGTGAATGCTCTGACAACTGCATGCCTTCAAAACGCTATCAATTACAGAACTAAATCAATTCAGAAAATCCATGTCATTAATCTAATTCCTTACCATCGAATTCGCAATTCTGTCGAGCTCAGGGGTTCTGCAATTATTTCTGAAGGAGGTCCACTGGGTGGTTCGCTTTCAGTTTTCACCTAAAAAATCAAAAATACTCATAGTAACACGAAAACTGATTAACACTAGAAGGCTGATGCTATAATCATAATTGGTGAAGTGCTTGTCATCAACTGTGAAGGTCCAACTATTGTTCCCTTTAAATTTAATGTACAATCTGATCTAAAACATTCAATCTTGGTAAATTTCGAAGTAACTTTCTAACTTGATTAAATCAGCTTGCACAGTTACTTCGAAGAAGAAACAGTATTGTACATATACTCTTCAGTTTTCTTACTTACACAGCCTTTTCCAGAATCAGCACAAAGTAGTAATAATAATTGTATTGCCATTTCAAGTACAAACAAAGTGGTCGAAGTACAGAAGATTCACTTAAATACTTAGCGACTTTGCTGTGGCAATATACAGCTTACATGGCTGGATGAATTTGCTAAATATTTCTGCCAAGTGGCAATTCTGAGCAGATCCCCAGCGTACTCAAGAGAATTGCGTGCAGACTGCTGGCCATTCAATACAAACTATATCCTATGGATACAACTAAAATTCCATGGAATTAAAGTGTGGATAAGGATTATTCTTGTATACTGCTATTTTACAGGACTATAGAGCTCCGAATTTATTGCATACTAATCGCTTTTAACTAGTAACATATCCATATATTTCAAACTTCTTTGTATATAAAATTAAGACAGAAATCAAATCCATACATACATAAACCACTACTGGGGGTCTGAAGTTGTGCGCTACATGTTTCAGGATACTTTCTCTGTATTTAATTAATTAATTCCAACGTCTAATCATGATAGATTACCCAAGGATTATTCCCTAAACAGTAATAAATCGATATAGCAAAGTTTGTCTGGATTGTAGCTTTTGCGAATGTTCCGCCAACGCTTGTTCAGCTTAGTTAGCTCGGGCAGGGTGAAGCCACGCATGTTTTGACAACTAAACAGTACACTTCGCATTTGGGATTCATCCTATAAATTATTACTTTGACTTTGTGACCTTATATATACCTACAAAACGTCAAAATAAATGCGAAATAATTGCAAATTAGAAGCAAAATAAATTAGAGTTAATTACATAAATATGAAATGAATTGATAGATAATTGCATAAATAAAAAATAAATTAGGAATAATAGTTATACAAATACAAAATAAATAAGAAATAATTGCATAAATAAAAAACAAATAAATAATTTCATAAGTGCAAAATAAATAAGAAATAATTACATAAATACTACATATATACATACAAAGTAAATGCAAATAACCATAAAATAAAAATCTGCAGTTGAGTTTGTGTAACTAATTACATACTTCTTTAATAAGATTGTATAGCTGTAGCGGGGCAATAAGTAAACAAAGAAAGTATAAAAGTCATCCCGTCACACAAAGAAGTTATGACAACAGAACAATAAAGTCTCTCAAAGTACCTTAAGAATCTCGCTGGAATCGGACAGTCCTTGAGAGTTGCGAGCGAAGAGTCGGAATTCATAATTAGTAGCTGGTTGAAGATTCTTCACAGCCACTGAGTTGTGATCCCCTGCTATTGACTTTTTCCTTGTCCGATGTTCCTCCCAGTTTTCTGTGTCGTTAAGCATAAAATAAATTGTCAGGATTAATCCTTTACTTTTTCCCATCCTCCCGCGACCAAAGCCCATTCCAAGTATACTAACAAGACCATAGAGTCTCGTCGCTGTAATAATCTACATGGGGAGATCATGTTGTCACTTGGTATAACTTCATTCAGGAAGAAATTACTTTTTTCAACTCTCTCTCTCCCTCCTTCAGCTCTTCCTCTTCCTCTTGCAGTTCACTTTTCAGAATTGTTCAGGCGAAAAACGAGAAAAAAGTTTCGGTTTTCCCCAACACATACACATATAGACTGCTGCCTACAAGACGGAGGGAATAACTTGCAAAAGTTTAGAGTGTGAAAAACGGGTGTACATCTCCACCAAAAAAGAATTAGTAATAGCGGAAATAAGATAAAAATGCTTATAGGTATACCTATGAAAGAAAAAAACTTTGCCGTCTCATTTAGCCCGCAGCAAAACTTAAAAGAGGACAGCACATATAACCAACGTATAGGGTTATATCATCAATTTTTTAATTTGGCGTCAAACCAACTTCACTTAATCAAAAATAATGCACTTTTACCTGATTCCTCCTTGTACGATAGCATGTAGTTCAGCACTGGCGATTCTTGGTTAACCGGCATTGACCACATTAAGACCAGAGAGCGACTTGTCTTCTCAGTGAGGTGCAAGTTTCTTGGGACCTGAGGGCGTTCTATTTACAAAATTGAGTTGTTAGAAAACTGGATGGATAAAACTATAGAATAGTTTGGGGGATTTTTTGGGAATTCTTTGTGTAAGTACAAGAAGCCGTCAGATATGAACAAAAATCTCCACACATTTTCAGTGGGTATACATAGGTATTTATTGATTCTAATACTGTATGTACATTAAGATGCATTTAAACAAATCTAATCTAAATAAAAAAAATACAAATCAATAAATATAAAAATAAATATCCACGAAATATAATAAATTATAAATAATGTCATAAATACAAAAAGGTTGTCCTAGAAATGCTATAAATAGAACTTCCGTACCTTGAACAAGAAGCGAAATCCATATTTGATCCTGTCCATAAGCATTCGTCGCAACACATTCAAAATCTCCACTATCCTCACTCGACGCATCCCGAATCGACAACTCTGAGCTTTTATTTCCAATATTAAGAGCATACCTAGAGGATTTGAGAATATCAGGAACAACATCAATATCTTAAGGGCTGTAAAGCATTGAATACCGAGATGTTGAGATAAAAGCCCCAAATCATTAGCATCCTTTCGTTTCAGACTTACTTCGATTCCAGATTATCCACAAGCCTGACTCCTTTGGAAAACCAGGAGATCCGTAGTGGTTCATCTCCAGTGACTTCACACTTCAAAATTGCTGTTTCTTGTCGTCTCACAATTTCCTTCGGTGGTCTTGCTTTGATCCTGGGTGGAACTTAAGAATATAAAGGAGAAAAAAAGGATGCCGATCAATTGATATTCAAATTGAGTTTGACAGTGCTGCACACAAAAAACCTAGTTGTGACAATTTTTCGGGGAACTTTGCTTTATATGCTGAATTGCAAATATATAAGTATCTGATTTGGGGTTTAACATGGAAGTACGAATAAGAAAAGGGAAGAATGATGTAAATATATAAGTATAAAAGAGGAGTGGGGACCGGAAAATTCAAGTTTTTTTAGCATTCAGAATGCAATCAGGGTTTACCATTGACAAGCAAATGTATCAATTTGCTGATTTCCGTTTGCATGTCTGCATGTTGATGTTGTTGTTGATGGGCTTGGTTGGAAGGCTGAGTTGCAATGCAGGAGTAATAACCCGCATGATCTTCCGTAGCTCGACTGATGATCAGCGTTCCATTCTCCGCTGCTAATACTCCTGGTGTTCTGTATCCCACCTCCCGATATTCTTTCTTCTCGACTGATCCTGCTTATTTTTATGCAAAATAATAAGATCAACGATAAAAATTCAACTGAACAGCTATAAAGAAGTACAAATAATATACACCTATCTATAATACAATCTTCGAATCTAAATTGCCTGGTAATAATTTTATATTTACTTGGCATTGTATTTATTTTGTGATATTCTTCTATTCATTTTATTTTGCAATTATTTTGTATTAGTTTAAACTTTAATATAACTTCAAAAAATAATAAAAATCAACTCACCTACTACTTGCTTCCATGAGATCCGCGGCGTCGGAGTACCTTCAGCTTGACAATCAATCAGAACCTGTATATGAACATCATGTAAATCACATCAAAGGCAGATCAAGCTCTCACAGCGTAACAAACGTCATTGCTAGAGGCGGCCTTCACTCAATTTTCAGCCAATTTAGACTACCACAGTCAAGTAAAATCTTTGAAAACTCTGTAGCTTGTTAATTTATAAATACTGAATATAAGAAATTCAACACGTAAAACAATGATGTAATTATTATGTACGCATTATGTAAAAGATTTTTTAGACACAATATTCTAACCACAATCATAGAATTTGACCAAGCTGTTCATTAACCTAGAAGTTTTATTTGATGATTCTCGTTCGAATTCAAATCCTGAAGTTAATCATTCCAGATTCCTCATAAATTGCTTTTCATACTCGAGCTCTTGTATGCTTGTTCAACATAACAGCAGCGACGTCAATATTCTACATTATGCAACCGTACATACATAAACAGCAAAGCTATACATAGCTGATGAAAATGGAGGAAAACCTCAAACATTCAGAGAACTTCACAAAATATCTGTTGGTACATTGAAATGTGAACAAAAGAGAAATTCCCTGCATTTTCTAAATACAAATTTGAGACTCACGAGATACAGAATTTGCGCTGTAATAATAGAATCCCTGTATATATAAAAACGAAGCCCCTGGAAGAGAAAGGAAGATGAAAAGGGAAAGTACAGATATTAATTACCTGAGTGCCAACAGTGATCTGTTGATCCTTTGGCTCCACTGTGAATCTTGGTGGAACTAACAAATACAGGAGTTTTGATTAACAAAATCCATATTAAAATGATTTGAGAACACACATTGTTAATATAAAACTGTATATTTTATTAAAAAGGAAAAATTCATAAACCAAATGACTCGACCACATACATTATTAAAAATTTGAAGCATATGTGCATGCAATTTAACTAAAAATAAAAACCTGTTTAGACTTTAAATCAAAACTTACTATAGATAATAAATACGTTTGTAATAAAAAATACATTGGAAAATAAATGACAAAAAAAACATTTTTTAGCCCAAGTACAGTTTTTGTGGAATTTCCTGGTTTATGTGAAATAATCACAGGAAATGTGAGTCCTAACGAAGATATTTATTATTATTTACTTTTCCGCGTAAATATTCACATAAATAGTTGTACTAAAACTACTGAAAGCTTTTAATGTGGAGCTAATACTGCTTAGACGCAATAATAAAGGTACACCGATACACTGAAGAATGAATAACACTATATTATTATGATAGCAACAACATGCTGTGGAAGTTTCTAAATATGATGGTGATAAAAAGTGCGGCGGACAACAACCAAATTACTTTTGGTGGATATCTAGTAATTAAATTTTTACATAATAGTAAAAAAAGTGCGACATGCAAATGGTGGTGGTGGTGCGGTGGTTGTTATCTCTATTATTAAGTAGCAATTTTATATGAGCGGAAATTTGTTTGGCATCATCATCGACATCATCGTCACCAGCAGAAAATTGAATGCTCTCATATGCACATAAGATGTACACATTTGTATAGCTCTTCTTCTCATTGCTGATGGATGCCGATGGTGATGACGGTGGTTCTAATTTATATATAAATTATTTAGCGGTTTTTTTATTTTGGTGGTGTTTCATCAAGATCTAAACGTTTACCCCGAACGATGAGTGAAGCCTGATGAGAGGTCTGTCCAAATCTATTGGCCAGAATACATTTGTAGTTCGCACTGTGCACTGAGCTCACGTTAACAATTGTCAAGATCGATGAAAAAGCACCAAATCTATCGATAGAAATGCCTGGAGGATGGTATTGGGAGCTTGATGACAACGCCGTCAGGGACTGTCGGGACCCTGTTTGCTGTTGTTGTAGTTGCTGCTGTGAAGCAGACGAGGACGGTAATTTACTATAGTGGCTTTGGCTATCATCAAATGATTTAGTAGTAGACTTCAGCTCAACATTGTCTCGTAACCAAGTGATCTTGTCTGGCTCTCCCTCTGTGGCTGCACATATTACCTGTGTTCTCATCCCTCGATCCGCAATCAAGCCATCTTCGAACGTGAATTTTGATATTTTTATTGCCGCTGTGTAGTCCGCAAAGTTAGGTTCATACAAATAGAGACAGGCTTCATCAAACTTACAAAATTACAAACACTATGTATCGTCAAATCTGCGCTTCTTTTAAATTACAAAATTCAAAAGATGGTACAAAATTATTACTTCGTTCTATCAGATGTCGAATTTCAAATTCGACGTCAAAATATGCACTCTTCAAAATATTTTCTTAAAAAATCCCTGTATCAAAGTAGCATAAAACATAAAAAATGTTTTTATTGCCAGCCACCCACCAAAAAAGATCAACGTTGCAAATCTCGGATTTTTGAACTTGAGTCATGAGTTGTTGGAACAAACATATGTTCAAGTCAACTATTACTTACATTTTAGTTATTACTGTTCGTAAAAATTCCTAGAGAGTTTTGTCATATTATGTGCAAACTATACAAAGGTATATAATAAATGTACACATGTACCCACTACTGTAAAATAGTGGAGGTAGTAGTAGATACATCTATTATTTTATAGCACTTTCTTGTTATCTACAGAGGATACTTACTCCTATTCGGGACTGAATAATGGATGGATGAGGGGGAGAGCGCATGCAATCACGTATTTACACACAAGGTAATCCTGATTTTACTACCTTGTCATACAACAGGGAATAAAAATCTTGACTTATACACACCTACATCACTCTTGTATACACTATAGTTTGGTAGTAAACATATTATTAAAGGAAGGTATAAAGTATTGCGTGTATGTGAGCAGTATATGGATACCAGAGTATATTGCGAAATTTCTTGCAATTCAGTTTACGTGTTCCATAAAAAGAATAATGCAGTCAGTATATTTATGGCTTTTCGTATATATCTTATATTGTTTGGCTCTATTTATAAACATAGGGCAAACTGTACTTGTACTATTTTGATAATGCATGGGCTGTATTTAGTCTGAAGAAACAAATATAGTACTTTGAAACACAATAACATAATGAAAATAATAAATATGGAATTTTATGTATACAGTGGTCAGTCAGTATTATAAATTAATTAAAAAGTAAGTAGTTTAAATAAAATAAGCATGGTTCGGTCAGTTGTAAAATGAAAAATAAATACTCAATATATTGATATACCAAACAAAATTAACACAAGATAAATACAAAGTAATATAAATACAGGCTAAAGTAATCACAAGCTAAAGTCAACACTATATACGTAACATAAAAAAACAAAAATCCACATACACACAAAATAAATACAAATGTCAACTCAAATTAACGCAAAATAATATAAGATACTTAAAAAACAAATAATAACAAGCTATGTGAAAGAAAGGTTATTGATAAATATAAGTAAAGAAGTATAAGTAGTAGCGTAATAATGTTGGAGTTGACATAGCAAGGGTAGCAATACAGTGTACGAACCATTAACAGTGAGTTGAGCAGTGTAAGAAGCAGTTTCTCCAGAAATCAATGATTTAGTGAGACAGGTGTAATTGCCCATGTGTTCGACCGTAATTGAGGGAATGTTAAGGTATGAGCTGAATTCTGAATGTCCAATGATTATCTTGGTCGAAGATTTGCTGCTGCTACTCTCAGCTTCATTACTACCAGACTCTCTCCAAGAAGAAAGCGGCTTACTCCCCTTGACGCTGCCGACCACCTTGTTCGACTCATGTTCTTGATGACTATTACTGTTGCTGTTAGTTTTATGGTGTGTCGATGGAGAAAGTAATGATGGGGGTGCTGGGACGCTGATCTCTGTGTTCTTCCTACTAGTACTGTCCCCTGTACTCATGCTTGTGAATGTATTGCTGTGCAACGGGACTGTGTCTTTGATCCATGTCAACTCAAAGGGTGGGTCACCGATTGAGATTATACATTGGATTCCTGTACGCTCATTCACTCTGACCCACGGTGGAAATGCAAACGGAGTTATCTTTGGTGGCACTGGAATCCACCACATATCATATCAATGTTATCAGCACTAATAGTTATTATAGTTTTTCAAAGGAGCATTTTCAAATATTTACGACGTTGGTGGGGGCTTCCCTTATATACAAATTAATTTGTGTCTTACTATTATTTTATATTAATGATTAGTAAATATTAATAATATTTACTTTAATATTTATTATTTACTATTAATATTAATAAACCTTCACCATACCTCTTTTATAGTCGGTTAACACTGATTTAATCTTATGCATCCTACGCGTATGTAGCTAAGCATAATTATACCTTCTAAATCCTAAATCGTATATCAGAGGATTCAAACCTACACTAAATCGCTGGAGTCGACAAACCTGCAGGCGAAGATTCAGTATTGCGGAGGCTAACAGATTTAAAATTGAATAAAAAGGGTTTACTCCAGTGGATTCAAAAATAATTTGCTCACGGCAGTTTTTTGCACACTACTGGGTCTGTTGTGGTTAGAGCATCCGGTAGGGTACTGGGACAGTATATAAGTACAATGGGACATACTTCTATATACTTCTGTATATCCACAACATTTTTATAAATTGCATTTCGCAAGAGAGGTAAATCCTAAAGTTATTGAAGTACTCTGTACATATACTCTAGCCGAGTTTTAAACGGATCATCCTGTAAAAAAGCAAGGATAAAGTAAGATTTATAGGTTGTAATAGCAGAAGCTTTCCAGCTTACCAATGACGCGTACTTTTACTGACGTTTGTGAGCTCTGACCCTGCTTGTTTTCCGCTTTGCATGTGTACGTGCCTTCGTCGGAGCGGTCGGCGGACTGGATGAGGAAGCTTCCATCTCTTACCTCGTGCCTTCTTCCAAACGGTAATTTCTTCCCATCTGGAATAGTTGCATATAGAGTATATATTACATCATGGTGTGAATTACTGTTAGATAAAGGCATTCAAATCTGATTTCATCACATCAAATCTCATCTTGAAGTTGCTGACTGCGAAGGAAAATTTACTTTTTGTAGTATGTTCAACCACTTCATGTGTTCTCCATGAGCAGTTCCAAGAAAGAGAAGGCTTGCGATTATTAATAATACACACGGTGGATTTGGTTCTACAAGCTACGTCATTACATGTAAACTACTATGTTATATGCAAGCTACATACTTCGTTTACAACTATGTAAGCCACTTCGTTTATTACTGTGCAAGCTACGCCCTCAGAATTTAATTAATTTAATTCATTCCAAAAATTGAGGGTCCTTTTGTATGGGAGGAGAAGATAAATTCTTATTAATGTTCTCCCATTAAATAAGCATCTCTGGGGAATAAGAATTTCCATAGTAACTGATTCAACGCACCAAGGTATGGATACTTAATTACTCCTATAGCAACTTGTTAAGTCTAACGTGTAACATAAAATGTAATAACATACCTAGATATATTCAAATTTCTACTACATTTTATATGCAGTCACGGTGAATATTGTTATATACATACCTTCACAATTATCTACCTTTGCATGTTCGTTGAGCATAAAGAAACCGACGTTGCAAGTTGGCTCAATTGAAATGCAAAGAATGCAGAATATTCCGTGTCCTTTCTCTACTTATATTTTCTAGCTCATTTTAACTAGATTAACATGTAGATTGCTAGGATGTATGCAGTTCTGTATGTACGCCTAATAAGAGGCAAATGAATTTCAAGATCTTTCCATATGCTCCTAGGACCAAAGTTATTCGTACGGACTTACCTCTTCATTAGATTTTTTCTAGTATTAACGATATTCACCAGAAATATTGAAAATTATAAACTGTATACTAGAACTTGTACACTGGATTCTCGTGGTGTACAATATCAAAATACACAGAAGTTAATTTAGCTTATAGATTTGTATCTTATATTTGATATTAATTAAAAAATTAATCAAGACTTAATGGCTTGGAGTTGAGATTCATTTAAGTATACTATTAAGTTGATTGTTTGCTTTTAGATTACTTTATTCATAAACAATTGAATAATATGGTGTACATTCCTATGTTCTCTTCCAATTAATATCGTAAAGCGTGTTTTGAAATTGCGTGTGTAAATTTAAAATAAGGAAAAATAACAGATCAATATTTTATGACGTACCTTTCTCAAAAGAAATGTTTTCAATAGGATAACCTCCTACAGGGCACTTGAATTGGAACCTTTTTCCAGCCACTGCAGTAATATCCGGAATGGATCTTACGTAAGGACTTCCTATAATTACAAACGAACGAACATACGGTGAAGGTGATTATAATTTACTGACTGAGAAGGGAAACCCATTCGGTGATATTCATCCATAAGATCAAAGAGGACTTTTTCATATGGAATGAAACTCTACTTTTAATGGCAAGGTATATTCGGGAAGTTACTGAACATTAAAACTCAGGATATAGATATAAAGATATGAAAAACAGAATATGAAACTATAAAAGAGATTTAAATACTAAAAAGCTTTGTATCGTGAGGTTATTATTCACCATAAATGTTCAACGCAGCAGCATGAGCCTCCTTCCCGGCTCTATTGGATGCGATGCATTCGTATAGCCCTGTAGAAGAAACAACGAGAGAAATAATAAGTCACCAAATCTAACCTATAAATTTATTTGCGAACAAATTCATTATTTTCGTAATCTACTATTTCTTTGTTATTATGACAAATGCTGAAGCAGCTTTAATTGTTTTGTGATATATAAAACTATATAGTTTTAAAAACTATAATCGAAGCGTTGCATTCAGGACAAAAGGGAAACTTAATCATTTATAGACATTTCCTACACTTAAGTGATTCCATTTAATGGAAAGAGCCTGCAATCAAAAACCAAAATTAATTTTATGGATGGAAACCATCAGAACGAAGACAGATGACGAAAAGCATAACCAGGATTGTTGAACACGTATATGGCATCATCAACACAGATAGGAAAAATAAAGTGACAATATTTCAACGTTATCCAACACGCCATACACAAACTAAAGAGTCTTCAGGGCGGGAGAAGGATGGTGGTTTAAGTAGTAAAATGTCAGGGGAACGAGTATATGTCAGCCCGTCATCTCGGCGGGAATGAAAACGAATGACTGTAGTTGATAGTTGCTGACAAGGGATATATAGAGGAGTGCGATACAATTTCAAGACCGTCAACTGCAACTGAAGATGATGATAAAATGATGGGAATTTTCCTCCTTATTTCCACTAAAAATACACATGGTATTCCGTATTATATACATACACGTAAGAGCACCTACATATTCTGCAAGTTCTTCCCGTTCGCTAAGTAATCTCCGTGTTACAAAATATATCTACAGTTGTAAACCCCCCAAAAATATACCACCACAGTGACAGCATAAGAGCATTCATAATCTGATATGATGGTATAAGTATAAGCATCAATGGAACGGTTTACAGGCATGTGTTCGACAAGTTTTGAAATTTACATTTCTGTCACTATCAATTCCTCCAATACTTTTCTACTTAAAAACGCTAGGCCCTAACCAAAAGTTTCGCCGGCCTGAGGAAGTGACGCTTTTTCGAAATACGACAAAGGAATGCTTGGCTTATTACGAAAAAAGTTTTTTTTACTACAAAATGCAAACAAATTTCTACACCAGGATATCGTACTTATATATTTAGGTATGAACTAAATAAGTAAAATTTGTTGTAACAAGTTTTGCGAACATTATATTAGTAGAAACCATTGGATTGTTACATTTGTCATTACGCGTGTAGTAGAAACAATGTGATATTCGTACTCAGTTGCTTTTATTTGTTTACATGTAACTAATTTTTTCAAACATGATTTCCAGGTCATTAGGCAAGTGTTCATAATTAGCACAAACGTAAACCTGTCTGAAGATCTAAATCCTAAAATCTAGTAATTAGTAATTATACGGCAACAAAAATAAATAAATCTCTCAAGCAAAAACATAAACTTCAAGATAATTTTCATCTTACTAGACGCAATTAGTAAAACTTACCACCATCTTCAACTTGGACTGCAGTAATATTCACATGACTAATTACATCTCCGTACACGTTCGCGTACTGACCCATCAGAAATCTGCAAAAAGCACAGAAAAGCCATGTTAGTAAAACCTATAAGTATACAATGTTGTCCTCTTTGGTAACACGTGAATAACAGCAACAATCTGTATGCTATCTGAAGCTATCTTCATACAATACTTGCACTTGTAATCATCATAATCCCTAACTCCCAGGCTTAATATTCATCCACTGTCAGGACAATCTTATTTGCCTTAGCATTTGAGTATTCGGAGCGGGTCCACTGTCGCTGACATCGAACACAAGTGTGTGGCTCTTTGGATTCCCTCATGCTTTCTACATGCATCTACTTCACTTGAAAACGGTTGGTAGAGTTTGAGTACACATTGGTGGAGGCAGCCAACCAGTAAATACAACAAATAACGCCCTACTTCCTTCCAGTGTACAAAACAATTCATCATCAAACAAGAGCATATACTATGCATGTGATTACAGTAGTCTACGAACCAAGAAATAAAATTCTAAGCGCCATACATACTAAAATAAAATGATCATAGCAATGTATGAAACATACACCTCCCAGTGACACAATCAGACTTTACATACTAAACACATCAGGAAACCATCTTACATACTAAACATAAACCAATGGTATCTAACATACTAAACATATAAACCAAATGCTATCTTACATATTAAGCAGCAAACGATCTACGCGACCTTAAGCTACAATATTCTAACAATTGTTACTATATACTACAAGGCTCAGTGAATTACTATTCTATAACTTCAAAACCAGCCGAATTTTACGCGTATGTAAATAGTATATGTGTACTTATATATTGCAAAAAACATTTTATAATACGATATTTCAAACTCCGTGGATAACAAAAACAAGCTTAAATCCTGATATATATTTGTTTTTGCTGTATACTAATCTCCATAAAATAATTACTTTGCTGCTTCTTTCCACACTATTTTCTCTTGTCGTTCCCTTTCAGCTGTGATGTCACACAACTACAAACAATTCATTCTTTTACAGAAATATATGAGTATGCATACAACCTTTATACCAACTTTGGAAACAAAACTACTCAAACTATAACGGCACTCTGGAGACGGAGACTGCCAAGCTGGAAGCTACTACTGCCTTTGTCGCACCATATCAAAGTAACTCTATGATGTGTAGATGCAGTAGATACACAGAGTTGCTGTTTATCTGACAGCTCCTGTATAAATTATTGTTACAAATCATACTTACCTGTCACTCTTTGGAAGCTCGAAACCGTCAAGAAGCCATGAACTGAAACAATCAAAATCAGAGTAGTATAGTAATTGTGAGTTACACACCTTAGCTTCTACTTTGTAAAACATTAAATGACAAGTTCTTTGTCATGTATTCTGACAATTGTTTCTGTTTCTAATTTCCTCGCACGGAAATGCACAACAAGCATATGTGCTTATACACCTTTAAAGAACTTCAAGTAAGATTTCATAGGACTGAACCAAAATGTTTTGTAGAAACAAACTTCTAGGATAAAAAACTTACATTTGAGGTGTTGGATTCCCACTAGCACTACATTTCAGTGATATGGCTGGACCCCTGTGAATAATATTTTACCGTTTTTAGTGAACATATATTAAAAGAAATTGAATGTTCGATCATCATGCATGTATAAGAAGTGCAAAATTATAAATTATTATACTTTTCAAAGTTAGATAAGACTGATAATTTACATTTTAATTATTTTGAACTACTAAGTACATATACACCAAATTACAGCTTAACTATTAAAATGTACTATGCGGTTAACTGTATTTATTTGTACAAACTTAACTAAAGCAACAATTATTATACTTTAAAAAAATTAAATTACTTTTTTACTACATTTGCTAGACATTTACGATCTATAGAGCTATGAGCGTTAATAATAACTATAATTTTACATACAAGCAAACTGAATGACTATTAATCTACATGATAAGTACAGATAATAATACAGAATTAAACACTTACGGTTGTAGCGACTGCTCAATAAAGCGGTACAAAAACTTGGGCGGGGAATCTGAAATGATCAGAATAAAAGCAATTTAACCAAATATCTCTTTTAATTTGACAAATAAAACCGAGTAATATCTCACAGGATAACTGAATTTACCCTCCCATAACCATTTAAACTTCTTCAGTTCAATTTGCTTTAGCGATAAGCTGTCTTATCCAGTAACGCTGACAGAATTTGTTTAGTCCATACACACACCCCATGTATTGCCTTGTGTGTTTTAAACTATAACGTGCTTCATATTGTAATTGGATCGAATATCCAAGCCGGAACAACAAGTTTGCGTATACATTATGCTCAGTTTTATATCCTTTGCTCTTGTCGTGTTTAGTGCACTTGCCGAAGCGACAACGGAATATATGATATTGGAAGTCAAGACCATTCAAGGAGAATAAACTATACACTAGAAGGAAGTGCCCACACAGTGGCGGACGAAGAAGTCAAGTACACAAACAAACAAAAAGTGCCATTGGAGCAACTAGATTAGAATCCGAAACGGTAATGTGTTATTATGACAACTTTCCCCTTCCATTGGAATTTATCAGCATGCATGGCGAAACTTAGAGAGGAAACGAAGAAATGCAACATTACTTTGCGTTTATGACCATATCTAGGAATAATGGGCTGACCCATTACATATACTAGCAGTAGCAGCAGTGACGGAAGAACAACAACTTCAAATCGTACTAGCAATACTATCTTATAGTACAACATCAACTTAAGGAGTCAAGAAACAACATATCAGACATCACCTCTAGACACTTAGTAGCCCGGTAACAACATCCGACATCAACTACACTGGCAATGCAATATCAACTTAGTTGTAGCTCTAGCGGATCCAATACCGGCAACATCAGCATCAAAAATAGAAGGAACAACAACAACAAGGAAACATCTCCGGAAGACTTTCTAAACTGGAACTGCACATTACATTTAATATATAAAGGCCCAAAGAATTTGAATGTGAGATCCCCAACCACCTCTTGGAATCTACATTACAGAAATCTACATTGTACAGTCACATAAAAAACCAATGTAATCGACCATGTTTTTATGTTAATACGTTAGCCTAATCGAAAGAGAATCTATAATAGCAATAATAATAGTAGCAAAAACCATCTCTGCATGTAACTTACAACCCACCATCCTCCCCATTACACTCTCTTAGTCATCATAATACACGAGGAGTCGTTATCTCTTCCTCTCTGGAAATATCAACCTGCCCGGCATCCAATTTCCCGCAGCAGTCTATAGCACACACACATGCTCCCTCGCATACACTACTGACCATAATAATTCAAGATAAATTGCACCATCAATGGTTCTTTGAGCTACTGCCGTCAGTCGGAGGGAGCACTTCCTATTTTTTTTGAAATTACACACATTCCCAACGCCTTTATTCTGACTTCGTCTATTTATATAATAGTCACCATATATTTATTCCTATAACACTACAAGCCCCTTCTAACTACGGTGTGTTTGCCAAATAATTTCATTAATTCAATACTCTGTCAGTTGTTATTAGTGCAATCAGCACTTTACTTTTAGTATTTGATCTGCGTCTCCGTTAAAAATTATAGCACTGTTATATTTTCTATGATGTTCATATTTGAGCACAACACCCTTAGAAGTGAATTAACTTGACCACGAAATAACTGTATCAGCTCTACAGAAGTAATAACATCGGAAGATACGAATGTTTACCTAGCAATATTAAGTGTTATACAGATATGTACATAGGTTTATTATTAAATACTATATGCCTCCGGTATTAAATGGTATGCACTGGTCTTATTAAAAGTTTTATACGCTTTTCATATAATAATATTAATATATCATGCATTAAGTGCATTAGTAACCGTATTAACTGTTATGTATAAACTCACTTTTCCTTATTCAATGCGTTGTATATTCACGAGAAAATATACAGCGCTAACGCCATTTGACATAGTAGCAAACGCTCCGTTTGGGGGAAAGTTAATGCACCGATGGAATAAAACGGGCCTTTACATCAAGATGCTTATTTCAAATGGGTTTTATACCTCTACATTAGTAGACACAAGATATGAAATTACGTTTATTTAGGTAATACATGCAGCAGGAGAGGCAAAAGCAAAGAAGCCATTGTATGATGATAACATTTACTACAAGTCACTCGCACCAAACTATTCCTTCCGCCTACTTTAATGTGCACACATATGAACTACACACTAGATCACTGGCATGGTCTTTTAATACACTACTATAGACTCTCACTCGCGGGATGGATGAAGTAGAATCTACGAGTTAAACAACTACGACACTATCTATATTGTTGCATAATATGCAAGTTTTCGGATATCTAACCTGGGAATATTATGTAGTGCCGAGCGCAACACAGACGATTGTAATAAAGCCCATTTAGTATCGCAAATATAATGTATGGGATTCGCTTATGGTCCACTGTCGGAAATCGTTTCTCCGACCCATTTGTTATCCGTTATTATTATATACCACTGAACCCTTAACGCTTTCGCGAATGCTCTTTCTCATGCCGAGCTCCCACTACTGCACGCGTTGCTAAATGCAAACTTTCCCATAACATTCGTGTTTATAAAGTAAATTTCCCTATAAAAAAATCCGCTCCGAGAATTCTTGAGCTTAGAAATGCGGTTGCGGACGAGCTTTCCTAGACCGAGCTTCAAGATCTAAAGTTCTGCAAACATATTATACCAATCAAAGTTTCTGTGGAATGCTCATAGTATAAGTACATATATGTTTGCTAGGTTCAGAAACAAGTTTTGTATTTGCGAGATACATCTTTGAACTAGTAGATCTCTTAAATGTAAACGCCTCCAATCATTTGAAAGTCGCATTCTATCTGTATATAAAAAACTATTATTGAACTGATACACCAATATATAAAATATCTTCCATACGTTCAAGAGCGTGAACACACATTATAGACGCGAATAAGTCATATACATTGTACACACATATATATATACATTGTAGATTCCTTTCAAATTCTAGTACTGTAGCAAAGTATCTGTACGTAGTTGATCATTCCGAATTGATGTTGGAAACTCATACGAAATACATGCGAAAGTTACTGCCCCGTGTGTTTTGTGATCCTATGTGTGATATATAAAGGAATTAACAGTCAATATTCACAGAGTAAATATTAAAGCCTTCGTTAAGCTCATGGTAAATAAATAGTCTCAGACATTTATACTTATAACTACACCTACATACATGTCTCATCTACATAGATGCATATGTATTTTATCTCTACAATTCCACATTATAGGCACTATATATAAAGAATAAAAGTTAATCCACTCAAGCTAAGCTTCAGAACTTAGATGTAGATCTACAGTATCTATGTAAACACCATTTTAGGCACATCGTCGTTGTACCGTAAAGGTTATTCCGGTAATGAAATATCATATGTAAATTAATATTTGTACACCTACACATTACGCCAAGGGAACGTATATAATAACTAACTCAGTGTACATTTATAAAAAGTTACTCAGGGTACATGTAGAATTAGTTATACTTCAGTATATGTACGTTTATTACAAGTTACTTTAGTAGCCAAAAGTCAGCAAGAGGAAGAATCAGAAACAAGAACACAAATACCATGTGTATAAGTATAGGACTTCGTAAAATCCTCAACTTAAGGAAAGTATTTCATTATAGTAGCATACGTAGATGTCCCTAAAAATATATTTATAGATACATAGTTTATATAATATAAAGGTGAAGGAAGACTAAACCCGCATGGATTTCCTCCTGGTAATCCTTCAAAGACTCAGTCGGCTTTACTCATTTGTATGACTTTCCTCTCGCTCATCCTTGTCTGTGTGTTCGAACGAGCAAACTTTTACATGGATGAACACTAATGCTATAGAAGCTGGCTGCAGTTACAACAGCATTTATCCCACGACAAACCGTATTCTCTTCCTACAAAGATACACAAACCTCATCCGATTCCCAAACCTTACAAGTATCTGTAGGGCGTATTAACAAGCTTTATTGTATGTCAACTAATGCAATTGTATAAGAAGAGTTTCATTAACAATCATGAGCGCTGTGACCAAGTGTGTACAACTTTCTTCACAACACAAACATTGCTGCTGGCGTTGCTAAATCCAAGAAATATTTAGGATCATGAACTTTAATCTCCTCCATCCTTCTAGTTAACTGCAACCAACAAGTTTGATGTATGTACAGTGGTTAGATCCACAACAATCAAGGAAGTGTGGAAGCTAATCGGCATGACTGTCTTGAGAAATTCCCAACTTTTCTTATAAGATTGTGTTTAGGAACGCGGTCAGTGTATAAAAACCCAGCGGTGTACGATATAATGAGCTAAAGCGGTACATACGAACGTTTTTATAAGTATAATTAAACGAAGTCATGCAGGCTTGAATCTAACCCACACTAGCTCAGCTTCTCGAAATTCTGGCACCAACAGATACATACTTATACTCTATAGTACTGAAGTATAAAATGTATAAAAGTACACCATTGCAGTTAGAAGCAATGGAAAATTAGATGAAATCAAAGAATTGACGCAAGCTGTTAAATTCTTTCGATACGAACGATGTCAGTGTTTTCAATACATCCAGTGCATTTAACCGTACTAACAACTGCCAAACAATGCACATTCCTTGGAATTTAGACAGTGAATTAAATGGATTGACTCCCTACTCGCCTCAATTTCGTTACGCAACTTGAATCTTTAAGCGTGAGGTTCTATTTGATTTTACAGGAACAAGAAAAGGGTTTTTACGCTATAGGAAAGGTTAGAAAAAGGAGTCCAGAATTTTCGTAAACTCGTGCGGTTATAAACTATAGTGTAGCAGGGTCTAGTAGCAACTACTATAACTCGCTAACATTTCATTTACATCACATTAGAGATTGTCCAGGTTTTAGAGGTCGTCCCACAACCAAGTAATTTCACGGAGATTAGAAAAAATTGGATTTACGAAGAGTTTCGTCTAGCTGTGTTCAAGAGTTATTGAATGGCGTTTTTAAAAATTCATATATATCTATATCTAGAGTTTTTCTAAACTAACCTAATGCACTTTTCCCTTCAGTTTTGGTAAGTCCAAAAATAATATTGTAGGATTCTATATACGAATTTGAGGAACTGGAAAAAGTATGTTCCTGTATGTGAAAGCTCCTGAGTTACATGTGGTCAATCAATCAATACAGTCCAGGAAACTTGTAAGGATTACTGGTTTTTGAGGGGAAGGATGTAGGAGATCCTGATTTAATAGTTAATCCTCGTCCTTCCACTCTCGCTCTACCAACAGCATGCTTCGCTGCTCATTGAGGTTTTTGCACAGTTAAACTCCTAAAAGAAAATTGAGGACGAGAGTACATACGAGGCAATACCTAAAAAGGCTCTACCTTTCCAGAATCTAGTCGTTTGAACTAACGATTTTCATGTCTACTCACCATTTCTACCTTCTCGCTAGACTATTTACGGTTGATTCCTTTAAAAAACTAAAAAAAAAAGAACTGCAGAAGTGTTTTTTAAAATTTAGGATCCAAATAAACCCAAGAGTGTGGCGAATGGGACAGCACGCGTATCAATTACTTCTCGTCGTTCGTAAAATACAATGAACCTAAATATATTTTTCTCTTACGTTTTTAACGATAATATTGACGAAAACAGGCTGAGGTGAAGGCGAAAGTTATCTTTTTCGTTCTCACAAGTGCCATTCTAAACTGGTTCCTTTCCCTCCTACTCGTTGAAATTCAATAGCCATTTGCATGCAGAAACAAATTTCATCTAGGATTTCCCATCTGCCCGCTTTTAAATCAGTGTGTCAGACATATACCTCCTGTACCTTTTCCAGAGGGAACATTCTACACCTTCTAGCAAAACCTTCCCACACCTTATAGTCTTGTTATCTTCAATGAACTTCTTCTTTTTATGCATTATAGCAGCACAACGTTGAGCACTCTGCATACGAATGGCTATATTTTATATTATGTCTTCGTATATATGCAGAGGAAAACGGGAACGAACCAGGTGTTGGCAAGAAAATAAGTAAAAGAAGAATCACTATTTAACGTCCTAGTTTCCTTTCTAGCAAAGAGTTAGTGTTTCCGGTTAAAGGTTAATGTATTACAAGAGCGTTGAAACCTTCCACTTCTCTGTGGACGTAACAAATGCTTTTTTATCTAATGTCCGACAGAAAATCTACCTAGATTTCAGCTTATAAAAAATTCTAAAACTGCTACAAGAGGGAAGTGAAAGAAGCTGTTGAATATCAAATGTAATTTCTTCGACGATACTTTCCCTCCCGTGCAGTGTCAGTAGCTAAAATTCACATTCGTACTAGCCATGAATCTGGCAGTCTAGTTGTTATACTCTGTACCACAAAGCTCTGGACATAAAACTGGATGCATATAATCTTGAAAAAGTACAGATGCGAGATAAACGTACAACCATGAAGATGGTGTCATGAAGTTGAAGACATCAGAAACTAGGCTTATATACTTTCCGCACAAGTAGTATAAACGAGCTATGAGCTATAACAAATGAATGTAGCGTGGATAAATTTCTGAACTTTCAAAATCTAGGATCTACTACGTGGACGTTCCAGCTTACTCTTGCGTTTAGCAATGCGATCGAAGACTATCTTAAGGTACTTTAAAAAATGCCTAGGTAATTTGCATATATCAATGCATATAGCACTAAAAGGAGTAAATAGAATATCTAAAAGAATCTTACCTCCTAACCAAACTTGAGCTGAGCGTTGAACAGTTTCGTAGTCATTTCTGGCCATGCATTGATACACACCTTGATCCTCTCTCTGAACTCCCACAACTTGAATTCTCGTCTGACCAATAAATCGTATTCGACCGGCGTTATTTCCTGGTCGGAGGAGCCTTCCATCCTTCATCCACTGAACGGTCGGCGGAGGCTCTCCCGAGGCATAGCAGCTCAACTCGACATTTTTACCCAGGTCAACTGTGGACTTCTCTGGTTGAAGATTAACTACCAGACTTGAGCGAACTGTCAAGTGAATCTAGCCGAAAGAGAGAGAAAATTTTTCAAGTAAGGAAATTCAACTGAAAAAATCTAACATAGCATTACTTAAGGAGATTGGACGGATTCGAACTTGTATGATTCTGACAGGCTAAAAGCCTGATGTACACGAATCTGTATACTAATAGACATCTAGAATACCATTTTCGCAGCTGGATCTCCTGTACAAAAATGCTAGTTACTCACGGGTCAAGTACTTGAGTACTACGTCAACTACTATTCATTCATGCCTTAAGTATTAGGAAATTAAATCCAAAACTAGTGCTTAAAAGAAGACGATGGAATTTAAAAGATTAAGGAACAAAAATCAATCTTATTAATCACAGTTATCTTGATGTTAGCTAAAGATCTGCAATACCTCAACAGAATCCGACCCATGGGAGTTGGTCACATTGCAAAGGTAAGTCCCTTTATTGGACACACGGACAGAGTTGAAGACTAATGCACCATGACGTATTAAGACGCTGTTGCCATCGATTGTATGTCGACTACTCAGTCTCATATCTTCGGATAAGTCATCTATTATAGGCGTTAATCGGTTCCCGTCTCTTTTCAGCCACCTGGTAATATTACCAAAAAAAACCGCAAGCCATTATCTAAGTCTCTTTCAACAAAAATTTCCGTCGTATACATACAACCTCACCCTTCCTATTGCATGGTTGACTAAAAGCAAGCAAAGTCTACTACAGTGGAATATAAAAATCCCGAATCTTTGCTCTGGTGGTTGTCATAAGTGGATTTTGAGGTCTTAGAAGGTGTTTATTCCAGTGGAATAAAAAAATCTAACCCCGACTGGTTGTATTTATCTTTATTAAAGGACGATGACAGTTTCTAGGGCTGCTTTACTATTGGCTTTGTTATACGATTCTTTGATTCTGTTATTGTAGGAAAAATACGGAATACGATGATAGGATATAAACACAATGTTTAATTATTTTTTTATCCAAGGGATAATAAAGGAGCCACCGAAGCCAAAGGGGAAATACTAGCTGTTGGGGAGAGGGTACAATCTAACGCTAGGGAAAGCGAGGAGAACTTTATCGTAGAGCTTCAAGAAGGAAGAATCATAATTTGAAAGCTAAAACTTATACTGATACATACTTTTATATGAGACTACTTACTTGTGAGAAGGCCGGGGATGACCATATGCTATACAAGGCAGAACAACTCGATCATTTTCTTTCACTATCACGTTACTGCTAGCTTTATGTTGGATTACTGGACGGTTTGGTTCGCTTGCCTCTGCAAATGCCAAAATTAGTTTTTGCTTCACAATTACTACAAAACATAACTTTCATACTCAACTAGAATTTCTCCTATGCCATCCTCAAACATTCTGAGCTTTTCTTCAACAAAATTGTGACTGCCGTTGCAGTAGCTGGTCAATCATCAAGAGGGTCAGTCACCCAAACACAGCGAGGTGCATAAAAAACTGAGATACAAAAAATAATATACAAAACTAAAGAAAAAACCCGCCAAAATGGTATCATACATCATTCTTTAGCTGTTCGGACCCGTAAATACATTCATTTTTCATGTATTTATTCCTTGAACGAAGCTGATTGACCGGCTCTAATGATAGTTTTAAGCCATCCATTACAGCCATTTTGTCAGATTCAATCCGTAAAGTAATATTCGTCTTCAGGAGCTCCAGGTTTTGAGATATATCGCTCTTATTCTCAGCGGTCCGCCTAAAAATAATTCCCTTTGAGTTCGTTACATTGGTTCAAAACCACAAGAAACTCCGAAGTGGGTCCTACAGAGTGACTAAAAGTTTTGCAATATCGAACAGAATGATGATCACTTGCACTCTTATCAAACTGCCAAATCCTCTTTTCTCTGAAAAGAAGTATACAAGTATAGAATAAAAAAGTAAAGGATAAAAGACAAAAAATACCTGTAACGATAACTTTTGCTGGAGCGCTCACACTAGTTTGTTCTGTAAGCCGATGAAAGGTCCGGCATTGATAAGTACTGAAGGAGTCTTGAAGCGAGACTTGCCAAATAAGAAGTTGACCATCATCCAGCATCAAGTACTTTTCGGATTCAAATCCTGAACTAGGAAGAATGTTAAGTGAACCATAAATCCAGGAAGTGACGGTGACAAAATCTCGAAGGAAATTTGGAAGAACGCATTGGAGAATCACGGGGAAATCTTTGATGGCCCGGACATTATGAACTTCTGGTTCAAATGACTGCTTCACCACTGTAATAGTATAATAATAAAAAAAATTTATAAGCTTCTATATATACACAAAACTGTAACTTCTTATATGTATAACTATAATCTCTACAACTCTGTAATCTAGTTCATACAATCTTTCTGAAAGTATTAGTAGAACTATCGTAAGAACTCTTCACATACACATACTTTACTTTTGGGTATCTCCACTCAAAACTGCATTTATAAACTATGTCGACCGAACGTTAAACCTTTACCAACCAATGAAAATATGCGTCCAAAATATTATGTTCAACCTAAAATAACTAAGAAACACATGTCAACTACGTATGTCAACTAACCACAAACCCGCGATCTCAACCTATTATACCGAAAATCCCCATCTTAACACAGCCAAAATCTTAACGTAAAAACCTTCATCTTACAATACCAAAACCCCTCACCCTAACATACCGAAAAGACGGACTTCTAAACATATTATGTATGTTAGATCTGAAAATGCCCGAAACCTCGGCACATAATACTTAAACCTACCAACTATGCCTTTGAAGTTGTTCTAAAAGACATTTTCACACTAAAATTCCGTGTTCATCATTTTTCTTTTAACTTGCAGGCAAAACGGCAATTTCACGCACATCCCGCTAACCTACCTTGAACCTCACGTCTCTCCAGCAAAATGATACAGCCAAGGAAAATAGTCAAACCCAATATCGGGCTTTCCCTCTATACTTTCACTTTATAGACAGGCTGGAGGACCCGAATATTAGTAGCACGTGTTACATTTATAGAGCTCATTCCGGACCGTTTCCCCGCACACTTCACCATGTTCCTCAGGTTTTTCATAAAAACGGAAATCACCCTCCACATGCTCACAAGCTTATTATTACTATAACAGCCAAAATGGAACGTGGAGAAAGCTTGACAATATCTACACTGAACGGATGAACATATTTAAGAGGAGGAGGAAACAAAAGCTAAAGTGCGCTTTTTAGAGTCTTCACTGTCATATTATATAACTTTTATTGGAATTTTCCTCATACACAGGATGATATTGCTTCCGTTCTTCAATCTAAAAATATTTTAAGCTTCACCCCTCTATAAACTACCAACTAGATGACTGCACTTTCAAATCCTCCTGTTTTTATTAATTTGTTTCATGCTGAGCTATACACTAACCTCATTAATAAATACCCAGGGAGTCTCAATAATAAGACAACGGGAGTACATACAATGAGAACGTTGTTAAATGCAACATTTTCCCAATTACTTTATCAAATTATCCCAGTTTAATTTAAACACTGAAATGTACTGGGTATATGGATATAGAATGTCGTGCTTTTAGCAACGTGTCTCTCCAAAAAAACCCACAGATAATACAAGTAACTAAGAGTTTGCGCAAGAATTTTTCATAATAAAGAAATCACCCCAGAGCGAACCGTTTAATGAGAGCAGTCACGCTTTGGAATGTCTGCAATTTTATAATTAATAATTATGTCTGCAAAGTATAGAAAATGTAAATTAAAAACAAAACAACCGACCTGGATAAACCGTAGATAAAGAATAATTTAAATAATTTAAGAAAACAACAGCAAAAATTGATTTAGAAATGGACGCACACAAAATAATAATTTAACTTTAAAATATAAAAATAAATAATTTAAAATAAAAGACTACTGATACCAATATGTTACCTATAATGTATAGATAACACATACCTACTGCTGTAATTCTAAAAATCATTTTTTATTCCTTAAAATTACTTATATTAATTTTATTTTTAGTAATTTTTAAAAGGAATTTTAAATAATTATAAACTGTTTATCTTAATTAATTAATCGATATCTTTTATTTCAAATTATTTATTATTATATTTTAAATAATACTAATTATTATAATTAACAATAATTAATATAATTATATGAATTCTAATTATTAGTAATTATGAACAGTAGTACACCGTAGGATTGTATTTAGAATCCCAATAGTTAAACACCTGTGTTGAAATAAAATAGTTTAATGTAAACGGAATCCGACATAATATGGGCCCAGAAGGTTTCAACCCTGATTCAAAGTTAATAGTTCCCAGTTCCCAAACTGCCGATCTCCAAGTATGCATAATTGATAATAAATCCTCGGTGAGTTAAGTATAAATTTATATAAATAGAGAATTCTTAGCCGAACATGCATCATGTATGCATGCACACCAATTTAATTATATTAAATTAAAAGTTGAGGGTCGCCAAATTGATTTTCCACCAATAATAAGATTTCGCAGATTGCACAAGTTGCATTATAATAAAACTTTAGGACTCGAGACACGGTTTCTTAGAAACAAAAGTATTCTAAACGAGAATGAGAGCGAGAATTTTCGATGGTTTTCATCTTGTCAATGTACAGTTCAACTAGCAGTAAAATTTTGCGAAAATTTTCCTTTTCCAAAGACGAGAAGTAATATATATATATAGTAGCGCTTTATTAGTTTAGTCCAAGTTGTAAAAGTCTGAGGCTATTTGGAGTTATAGTTTTTGAATTACGCACATTCCATTTATAACAGCCGAAGTAGCTAGGGTTCTTTTTAAAAGGAAACAAGAAACAAGCGTTTGATGGAGCGGAGCGTAAAGGAATAAATGGGAAGATTTTCCAGGTTAGTAGGTATGAAAATGTTTGAATTAATCAGTCTATATTCATTTTATTTCTGCTTCACCCCTTACTTTATACTTTTTCGATATACAGATTCACGATAAAATGTGTATATAGGTAGCTATACTATTTTTGTATTAATGTTGGTATTACGGATATAAAATAGTACACACCAAATCTTTTGGAATCCCTGTGTGTATAGGTTCGTGTCTCAAAAGATTTAATGGCTCAAGGACTACGGGAAAGAGGAGATGATGTTTTATTCCTAAAAAGGATTTTCTTATATATACTGTAAATATATAAACCTGATGTATATAAATAGAGATGAAATCCACGAAGCAGATGTTGGCCGTTAAAAGAAGAAATGGAAAAGAGAGAGAGAGAGACGGAGGTAAAGTCTACTCCAGAGAAAATTAACTGAAGGAAAGTTGGGGCTGTTGGAAGCAAATAGGAGTGAGAAATATAGAGTGAGGATAGAGTCCCTATACATTGGAGAGGAAAGGGAAGGAGTCATTCCATTTGTATTTGAATTGGTTGGACTTTGTGGAGGGAGTGAAGAGGACAATTATCGTTGAAAAAATTACTCTTTTTCAGATCCCATTAGTAGCTTCTATACTCTCGACAGTGTACTACTCCTGCTCTTTTTCCTGCTGTAAAATAGCCCGAGCCAAAAGATTGAAGGAAGAACTGAAGCGATTGAAACTGTAGGGAAGAAAGCTTTACACGTACTATACACACTACTATTGTAGACAGACTGTATACACACCATTGCTGCAGAATCTTCTTATCGTGATGCATAAAGGATTCTTTTCTGGACGGATCTAAACTATTCTACGATTCTCGACATTTTTCTTCTCAAAGAAATGGACCGAAAATTCAATTCAATCCTCCTTCTTTATGTGTAGTCTAACCTATAAAATGTATGGGAAACAAAAAAGCACGTCTATTAAGAGAAACTAACAAGAGCCTAACCAAGTGCAAATAAGTATAAGCAACCAAAAGGCTTTTGTTTTGCGGCAGGAGGAAACCACCTTTTATAATTAGAAGCCCGTTTTTCAAGAAGCGTATGCACTACCCAAAAAGAATAAATTCCTTTACCAGCTGGATTTTTCGACACGAGGAACATTGTGAAGGTTAGCTATAGCTACTTGAGCTTCTGTATTAACACGACGTTGTATACTGACTATTTAGTATGTATTAATGCTCATAGTTTCTATGTATGTAATTTGTATATAACATATATAAAATTACTTATAAGCTCCAAAAATGACTACCGCGGTTATATCCCAGAGTAATTACCCCGCCTAATTGCACTTCCATCTACCTCTTTAATTTTGTTTAATGCATTTCTAATTTTGATATTATTCTCTCATGTCTATTTTCTGGCAGAACTTCCTCGCACTTCCCAGATGCGAATTACTACTGACATGGTGTAGCCAACGTTTTAATTTCCAGGTTGGATGGTCTGACTACCACAGGAGAGCATACGTATTACGCATTTTGAAGCTTTGCCATCGCTCCTCTGCTTCACGTCAGTCACTTTCAAATTGAATAGGGACACTAATAACTAACTCATATTATGCAGCATCACCCACGATGGTTGATCCACACTAAAAGTATTAATTTGGTGTAAGAAATTCCTTTTACATTCGAAGTTAAATAATTCCATGTGTGCGATGTGAGTAAAGTAGTAAGTAGCTGAAGTAATTTTCCAAGTTTCTGTGATATGCCGTCCATTTAAATTATATACTGTGATTATGTAAATAATGGTATTTTATTAGATGAAACTTTCATTTCTATGCAGTTGAATACGTGAGTCTTTAAATAGATGAAACTACGTACTGAACACGTCTCAACTATATGAAGATCTTACAATTTGGAATAAGTAACGTGTCAGGGAACAGATGAAATTACTCGGTTGAATTTCGTAAGAATACAAAATCACTTCGTATGCTGGTAATCATCAGTCAAATATAAGAATTTGATTCTTGAACTGCTTGGGATCTTTATACATTCTTGAACTTAATTCCGAGATTCAAAATTATGCATTCTTCAGCTTTTCAGATACTCCAATATTGAAGATTCTTCAACATTTGAGATTCGTCTTTGTAAATTCCCAACGTTGAAGATTTCAAGAAGAATAACATGGTGAGGCTCTCCAACGTTATGGTTTTGAGAATTATTACCGAATAAAATTCTAGTTTCCATAGCTCTGTTGTGTATATTAAACGAGCCCGCAAGAAAAGACTGACTGCCAAGGAAGAACCCGGCGGATTTTAACAACTATGCAGCAATGCTATATTCGAGAAGGGAGAGAATCAATAATTCCTTCTTAATCATTTCCTCTCCGACGTCTTCCTTATCTCCTACCAACTGACTGACTCTTCTGACTTGACTCTCTCAATTCCCGGCCCCTTTTCTAGTCCTCGTTAACCTTTCCTTATAACTTGATTATCCTCCTTGTGAATATACAGACACATGGGTGGACGCGGCCACTACTATAAGAAATACATACGGAGAAAGATTTCGGTATAAGTATTGTTATTTCAATGAAAGCACACCTCGCATCGTTGCACTTCGCTTCCCTTTTGAATCTTAGTTTTACAAAATCTCGGTTTTAAAACCTTCCGCAAAGCTGTACGTGGTCGGGCAGACATATATAAACTGTAATTGTAAAACCCATTGCAGTTGTAATGCACATATAAATCCTAAATTGCACAAAGTAAACCGTGCCAATTCATATTTTCCAATCAGATTCTCCGTTTATATCCTTCGGAACGATTAATCATCTTTAAGAGCTTCTCCTTTGAGGAATCGCCTTTTACAACGTTAACGGTGCGTCGCAGCGAAGAACATGATTTAGTAACAACAACAAATGTTCTTCGTACAAATAGCTACCTTACATGTAAGGTATACAGCCACTACCTACAAGTAAAAGGATTGAGGAGTTGAAACAGCTTAGTACTATAGTAGCACCAGTAATATTAGTAATAGCACCTTCCAAACACTCCTCAAAGAACCATTGTAACTGAGAGGTTGTCTTACCAAATGTAAGATATAATTTGTAACCATCGGGCTACACATGTAACCGATACGAAGATATAAGTGTCTACATATATACAAATTTTATAATGAGTACATATACACATGTTTTACAATGTATAATGTTAACAGATATATATACAGCAATAACTTTGTTCGTGATACTCTAAAAACGAGCAACTTACATTTCTACTAACGATTTCCTTTACATTTTCTCGAGCATTTGTAACCATTTAGGTAAAATGAAAAACAAGTTCGAGTAAGTGTAGCGTTCTGCAAAGGAAGGCACAAGAGCAGAATTTTTAATGTGGTGGGTTTCCAAAAAAGTAAAAACGAAAAGAAGACTTCTGTAGTGTAACGTTTCTATGTGAAACGAAGACCAATAAGCATTAGGTAGAGTCTATAACAGTTGTATGGCTGCCTAGGCTTAAATATTAACTTGTTTCCGATATACACTGGACGTATGGACATATTCTTGGGAAAAGCATATGTGTGCCTTTTAAACACTTTTAGCATGATGTACACAGCCTTGCATCCATGCATTATACACAGCTATACAAGCGTGTATAATACGGAGATGCTTAGACTTGCCACTCTAATGGAACGGTAGTGCAAAAGGAGATTTATGCAGAAAAGGAAGGAAATCAATATTGTGAAATTCTAAACACGTATGAAGAGTAAAAAAAAGTGTAGGATGAAAAATCCAAACTACTCCAAATGCTTTTCTCTCCCGGACTTGATACTTGTCTCCGCAGCTTCTCAAGATCTTATATGGCTTTATATAATATCATTGGGCGTCATTTACATACTTAAACCTACATACCCAAGGTATCCGGGAAGTTCACTAAAAGGACCTGGAGTCCCTTACATGTCCAAAAGTATTACTTGATAAATGAAATGAAAAGTTACTTTCATCTTATACAGAGCTCGCATGGAGCAGAGCTGTACTACAAGATGCATTACTTGATCTATCTCAATGCAAACGTAATCCTCCAATGCTCCACAACAACATCCATCTCGTTTTTCACTAAAAGCAGTAATGCCCGGATCTCCTTGTATTTTAATGTGTTCATGTCACTCTCCTGAAGCCCGTCTTCTTAATCTTAACGTCACGCTTGCCCATATAGTGAACATGTCCACGAAAATGTCAGGTGATTGGTTGTCTATACATTGTATGTATTTATGTGTTTTTATGCACTTATACAGGTGATTCCTCAATTAATTTTTCATTCCTGGTTCCATTTGCAGTTATTTTTCCAACTATGAACACTTGTACAAATACGCATAATTTATTCTCGGGTTTAACCGTATTCACGTATGTTGGCAAATTACTTGTCTTACATTCATTTGTAGGTACAAAATGTAAAGTTATACTTACATACGTACTTGTAAAAATGTCTAATAGCTACACATTCACGGCTATGTTATAAATGCTTATACGTCATATGTAGTATGTATGTATCTACATATGTGTTTATGTTATTCATATGTATATTCACATCTAGGTGTTATGCACATAGTGATTTAAATACAGAAAATTACAGCACAAATAATTTAGTAATTTTAAACAGGTGACCTTTGAGTGCTGCTGGGAGTTTGCAATAATATGATTAGAGTGTACATTTATATAAAGGTCAAGCTATAGCTTCAGTTTTCAGAATTCTCTCGAGAAGCAAGTATCAAGCAAATCCTAGAAATACAAATCATACTGAAAAAGTTAGTGATGGAAGGAACTTGAGCTCAGGTGAAGGTTCCAAGGGAATGTGAGAGTAGCTGTTATACCGTATTGCATTCTTACAGCTTATATGTGAGGGCAATCCAAGTGAAAGCAATTATTTATCAGGAGGTAGTAGAGCGTGAAAGAGATAGCAAACAGAGAACATCCTTAGTACACATTCTATGTACCGTCATATACTCGACGCTATATGTATGTACCTGCACATACTTAAACCTTCTACGTACCTACATATAAACAAACACATTGTCTAAATGTATATACTCATATTCCTGTATACGACTAATATTATGTTGATGGTATTATGGAGTAAAGAAAATTTAACCAAGGAGTAAAGTAAAGGTGTTATTTAAAGAGGGTAAACGTTAATACACATACGTACCTACAAGACTTACATATGTACTTATATGAATGCTTAAGTGTGTCCTTTGAAGCATCTCCTCAGTGCTCTATCTACTTGTAAAATATTGCTAGAAAGGGTGTGCATGTATCTGAAAGGACGGAAATCTTGGAAATAGATTTCACAGCAGGTTACTTTTTACTCCTAAACTTCTTCATGTACCTTGCGCTTTCATCTTCATTGCATTTTATTTACCTCCCCACTCCATAGCACTCTCTACACCCTTGTAGTACTTTAAACCAAGCTAATCATCACTCCTCCACTCCATCTCCACTGTTTTCCTTTCATTTATCGCCCACCAGCCACATTTTTCAATGTGGAGCGACAACTGTCGCTAATCTTCCTTCAACAGGCCGTCTTGGTGTGAACCAACACTTAAGGAAGATTTGCATTCAATGGCGTCTTCAACTTTCCACAGTATATCGCCACGTTGTATCTCTATCTTCCTTCCTTTACAAGTACTGCCGCATTTATATATTTTGAAATTTCTCGAACAATGATTCCCTGCATTTCAAATTATTATTCCGTAACAACACACATGCTATATTCAGTATTCGTTTGCGCTAGCACAGATTTATGTACAGATAGGATTTGCATAGGATGGCTCATCAGAAAATACAACAAGATAAGATTGCAGGAGCAGTGCCTCATTGGTTTCCATGCATGCCCTCAGACTGCCCTGCGAAAGAAATACAATGACGTCGACGAAAACTTACTACTGGTAAAAGCACAAAAATTTCAAGTCCTGCAGAATCCGAACAACACTCTAGTTGTATTCTATTGTTTAACTTTCCTTTTCTCTACCTCTTTTTGCATGCTTGAGGAATCCGCTTTGGTGTACACGATAACGAAACAATAAAATGTACAACCCTGTTTCCTCCCCTTATGTCTCGCTATACAGTTTATATTCCTTTAACCTTTTGGACGGGAAAGTTAGCCGTCTGCGGAGCTCTTTTTCAGCCCTTGCTCCGGCCTAGAATGCCCGTAAAGTTTTCCAACTTTTTTTATCATGTGAGTTGAGTAACTGGACCTATTTTGATTGGTTGACTATATATACACGGAGTATATGGGGGCGCATATATTTTAGTATCTACATGGTGAGTATTGTATGCTGTATGCCGACACTATGTAAACTTGAGAGTAAAAGAGAACTAAGGAAAAGTAAGATAGAAGCGATCATGAAACGCTCAAAGAATTACGAGATTTTTCCTCTATCTTTCTTCTTGTAGTATGCTACACAGTCTGTTCCCGGTTACGATAGGGTGTGTGTATGTTTTGCTTGGGGGTCCCTTGATACCAAACGTTTCACAAGTTCGTCGGTATCTCTGGTTTATACTTGCTTAGTGCATGTTTGCACTGTATAAATATACTATATCCATACTTGTACATGAACGGGCTTATATGAAAAAAAGGTTTAATACATGTAGTTGGGAAGGTAACAAGTTGTTAGGAACTCCTATAAGACACTTTTTGATAGCCAGCCTCATGTACATATAAGGTCTCAAGTCACATAATGATTTCTTCTTTTCTTTCCATTATCTCCCCAACCATGTTCGATTCTTCTTGGGGAAATTTCTTAGCATTATCTGTCTCTAGAGCTTCCCACTTTTGCTTGCGCTTATGGTGAGATGTATGTACAACCTTTAACGTACACGTATATTTATATTGCATAAGATAGGTAAACTTTGACGAATACAAGTGAGTCTCTGTATGCTCTGCAGGTACTGACCCGAGAGTAAGAGCACTGCTCCTTAACTTGTCACACATGTTCGCAAGTAGTAGTTTTGTCCACTTTGTCAAATAACAGTAAACAACTGGGGGACCGAGGTGCTAAAAGTGATCCTTGAGGTAGACGGGAACTGACACATAGAGTGTCGCACGTGATGGAGGGTTGCACATGTACACCTTATAATATGTATTTATCCGTATCCTGTTAGTTACACTCGACCTATGTATTTATCTATGCAATGCTATCATGGTCCTTTTCTGAAGTCCTGATAGTATAAAGTAACTAATACTACTTGTTTTACCTTTCATATAAAAATGTTGGTATTGATAAGCGTAAAGTATTCTCGTTACAGGGGTTAACTTACACTAATAAAAACCTGCTTGAATTTTCAGAATTCTTGAATTTAGCAACGATTTATAGAGTACTGCAATATATGTACATAGGTACGTTATCACACGTACCTATAGTAAGGTGATATAGAAAAGAGCTTGGAGATCCGAATCCTATGTGAATACAGGAACATAGCACGGACAATACATTTGGAGATAAAACCTGGAAAGTTAAAGGAGCCGCGAGGAATAAGACAGGAAGAGTATCTCGACTGCAGGAAGGTGAAACTCGCTCTAAATGTCCCAAATGAGCGGCTGTATATGTGCCCTGTTTAGTGGGATTTAGAGGAGGTGATTATCGTTAACATCATTTTCAGTTGAGCGTTTCCCTGAATTAGACTCCTCGTTCCTTCGCAAAACTGACTTGCCCCTTTGAGTACAGCACTATTTAAATATATTACAATTGTGTATGTACTTACGGAGAAAATACACACGACTCCGCACAAAATAGATAACTATACTCCTACTTTACAATGGAACAAGATTTAAGCTTTGCCAAGTACTTGAGTCTTTACAATGACGAATGAATTTAAGTTTTTAATGCTTCCTCATTTACCGCACCCAAACGGTCCTTTTCAAATGGGCACTTCCCTCGCTCTTCATGTTAATGTATTTACAGTATAGACTTTTCACCAAGTTTAAGGGATTCATTCTCTGCAAAATGCAAGCAAAAGGTATGGAGTTGGAGAATAAATATACGTTGAAAAGAGCGAGAACGCACTACTAACGAAGCTAAGTCATTCCGCTCAACTCCCTAATCAACTTTCCTACTTTACCATTAATTAAATGGCACATCATTCAGGCATTCACAGAGACTGGGAAATGCTGGCTTTGATTCGCTTCGTAAGTTTTTTTATACTTCTGCAATGTCTTACTCTTGGCCGAGTCGCTGAGTTTAATGGGCTATTTTGGGCTGAAACGTTTTAATGACATTATATACTTCGGCGATATTCAAGTGTGTAACTTAAATTGCTTAAAACTCTCCGGTTTTATGAAATGTAAGATTTTAAAATGCCATTGCGGTTAAACGTCACAATTAAATAATCCACACTTCACTGCATTGCGCTGCGCTTTGCTTTGAATAAATTTTAATGTACAAAAATTCCTTCTTTGGAAATACAATTTTAATTCTAAAAAAATGAATTTATACAAATAATTTTGTTCCATTAAGAGTCAATAATAGTAATTCATGCGACTTAAAACAAGTATGTATTGAATTTTTAAGGTTATTAAGTATTAAGTATTGAGTTTTCATAAAATGTGAACGAATTTATTTTATATAAAGGAATTTGATACCATTTAAAACATCATTTGGGTTTACTTAATTTCTTGCGCATTAGTTTGAAGTTATTTAACTTACAGAATAATCAGTATTAATTTCAACCAATTTTATTTACTTCAAAGAAACACGAAAAACGGATCACTTTTCCATTTAAATTTTGTTGTGCTCGAGGGGATAAATCATTATATTATTTGCTTGCTCAAATCCAAATAGCGCATCATTTCAATCAGTGTTATTATTAAGCACTAGTATTTGAAGGAAAATTTAAGCCAAATCTTTATTACCGTTTACCATAAATGTTATGATTATTACACATGTATTTCCATATCAATGAACCTACATAGATAATACGGTGAAGCACATGATGGACCATATAACTTGGTGTGATAAAAGTAATAACGACTTTCTGATTGTTTGGTTACATCCTGCGAATATTGAACTATTCCATCGAGATTTTGTTTACGTTGAGCACCCAAGCAGCGATGTTTCAAAAAATATTCGGATGGAATTGATTGAACATATTTGTCTATCGTAAGGGTACACATAGTCAAGTTTTTTTCAGATTTCGTATGCTAACAAGCTTCTTATACTTTCCTTTTTACTGCTGACAAGCTACAGTAATAGTCTATAAGTCCTTGGAGTCTGAGGTACTTTACGAAGGAAATTCGATATAAATTGCGGAAATAGTTTCCCAAGAAGCTACAAAACAATTCCCGAAACTCAATCTGATGTTGGAGTTTACTTTGCCAAATATGCTGGGAATGCTGAGATAACGTCTATCCTTGTACCCATGGCAAACATATTTAGAACTTTGGATTTCAACCGGTCACCTTGTTATATCAATATTTCGGGGAGATTTGTTCTAGATTTTCATTATAAATATATAAAATACATACATATAATATATTTTAAGAATTCAAATAAACATCTTATATCCATTCCCAAGTATTTCGCTTGATTGTATCAACATTTCTGTTTCTAGTACATACGAGTTTCCAGATCAAATGTGCATGCACACAGTATGAAAGGGGTAGGTAAATAAATAAACAGCATCATGCTTTTTTTGAATCACAGGCACACTGAAAGAGCTCATCCGACTAGAAGGCAAATCAATTTTCCCCAGTATAGCGGAATTGACTTATGCTTGTATTGTAGGTAATGTAAAAAATGGATTTTTTCAGGTTTGAAAAGAAGGAAATAGAATGAAAATCAATATGGAGCACACAAGAGTCGGAAATAGTGATGGTGCTTACCCGCACGAAGACGGACATCTCGGCTGACGACCGTGCCGAAGCTATTGGAAGCAATGCATCTGTACGTGGCGGAGTGAACATCCGGTCGAAATGACTCCGCCGTGAAAGGATTAAAGATGAGGGCACCATTTGTGGACACGTACCTAAGTCCTGGGACCTCAAACAGCGCGCTCCCATCGTTGGTTGACCAGGTAATCATGGGTTTGGGTCGACCCCTGGCCGTACAGTTTAATTGAATACCCTTCTCATTGATAAACTCTAATTTGGACGGTGGTTCTTCAAGGAAACTTGGACCCTCCTCGTCGAAGAAGCAATTACAATCTGAACAATATAAAGAAGAATATCGTAATATAAAGCCAATATATTTCTCTACTTATACATTAGTTACTAACAAAAGACGATTTCAAGTTACTATCAATATTATTGGAAATAATTGGACCCAAAGAAGAGGTTCAACATGTAAGGTAAGCAATTTCATACAAGAACCGCCGTCAAAGTTTCAACAACGACCGCGGAAGCCCTTCGGGTAGTTAATTGATTTTCCCTGTTGTTCCCAGAATATTTCCCTATAAATGTGCTGATGTGTATTAAAAGGAACTACTGGTCTGCTTCCTTTTAGAAATTGTCAAGATAATGATATAGATTTGAAGAACAATGGATGCGATGACGGGGAAGACTACCAAGTGTATATATGTGTTCTGTTATGCGGAGAATTGTCAAAAGAAAGAAGTTGTTTTTTGTCGTGTAGTTTCTACTTCTCTGTTCATTCTCTGCTTCACTCCAGCATACGTTCGTATTTTGTCCAAAGAATTAGAAATTGACCTGTTTTCTTTATATAGACACACACGACACCCTCCAATTTTAGGTTTTCTTTATACACACTCTGACGCTAGGTTCTTCGTTTTCGGGAAATACTCCTTTTGTATTTACATCAGTAAGTGGGTATGCTTTTTTTGTGAGACGTCCAGGCTTCGTCGTACATAGCGTTAAAAGCACTAGGGTAGCTTCGTTATAACCAGAAAATTTAGTCTAGACAGTGTTCTAACTTGAGGAGAGATTCGGGTAAGGCAAGTTTTGGGAGAATCAGATTAAACGATGTAGAGTGTCTGTTACCGGCGGATTTTTTAAAGCACGATAGTGTCAGGACGTTCAGTTCAGTTTAAGGAAGCTTGTTCCACGGGATTCTGTTTGAAGCAAGCTGTTTCATGAGATTCAGTTAAAGCAAGCTGATCCACTTGAAGCTTGTTACGATATTCAGTGGAAGCGATCTTATTTCATGATCGTCAGCTGAAGCATGCTAAGGTCAACGAGATCCAGTAGAAACAAGTTTCGTAACTAGCCCTACTGGGAGATTGGGTTGAAGGAAGTTAAATAGGATCGGGAACATTAGGACGTTTTGTGTGAGCGGCTCTTGGGCCGGATTCTCCCAATCTTGTACTTGACTTGCCACAAGTATAGCTATCAAGTGTGTGTACGTAGTTCATGAGAGGAACAATCTCTCATTTAAAATTCTTGCTGCACATCCAAACTAGTTTTATTTCCTTGAAGTCTCTCTCCCGGTTTTAGTCTGCTTTCACAATATTCTCTACTCTTTTTGTCCCCGCCGTTACTCTATAGAGTAACTACTATATAGATACTTTCCTTCATTTCCACTCACTGCCCAAAATCCTGCTAGTTTGCTCCTAAGAATAACGCCCCTTTGTGCAAGCTTGCCTTTACAGAGATTGTCTGTGTGTGCTTGTGTTTGTAATAGTGTGTATCTAACAATGCGATTGTCGCATGTGTGCATAAGAATGCTTGTCCTAAATATGTGTACTCTGGTGAAATAGTAGTATCTGTAAAATAAGCTCATTCTTGTGTCTGTGAGTGCAGGAGCTACAAGGCATGCAAAGTTGAAGCTTGTCATTCACTGCATAATACATTAATTCTCGGTCACACCCTTTGCATATCCTTGCATTATAAACGCTCTCTGCTTCCAGTCACTCTCTATATTTTTGGCATTACTTTAGCACTGCAGAATCTATGAAGGATTAAGACTCCCACTTTACAACCATCATTCACTTCCTAGGTCTTTGTTTACTTTGTATTTTCCTTCAAGGAGACAGCCTTCCTGCTCCTTCGTGTAGCATCTTCCTCCTTTTCCCACATTCTTCTCCCAACTCTCCAGCATGGTGAAAGTTCGGAAGAATGTAAACCAAGTCCCTTTATTAGATCGGAGGGGAATTAAACATTCTAAGTTTTTGAATATGACAGTAATAAAAGGATTTTAGATGATATGACAAGCAAAATTTTGTTATAACATAAGAGTGTGTGTATGGCCAACTTTTCCTAGTTTTCTCTCTTAGGGATATCTATCTCCAACACCAACAATATAAATTAAAAGATAAACAGTACAAAGCTCCGACGGGTTTAACAATAACTAGAAATTTTTAAAGGGGCCTTATGAACATTCTTCTTCAATGTAAACTCAGTCAAATGAAGAAGGGTCCGTGTCTTAATTAGTGAATGCACGGTCTCTGCGTATGAACACAAATTTAGTTCATATACCTAGAGTAAATTTATATCTATACGTATATTCATTTATCACGGTGAATATTCTTTTATATTACGGTGTATATCCCTTTGTATAACAGTTAATAATTCCTTTATTTTACAGTTTGTGTTCCCTAAAATTACAGTTCATATGTTAGAATTACAAGTTGATACACCTTTATCTATATCTCACGCTGTTCCTCATTGTAAAGTTCTTTAATACGGGTATCAAACCTATGTATACAAAACATGTCAAAACCGCGAAAACAATAGTCGCGGAATGTAGGAAGTTGGTTGTGCTTCCCATGTGAACATGTGGGTGATTACACCAAGTATTTTATAGCAAGGGTTCTGTTTCCCTGCTTTGTGTGTGTTTGTATGTGTCTCGTGGAAAAAAGGATATTTGAACATTAAGCAGACATTAATTGAGAATCCCTCGGGAGCGAATGTTAAAGTGGAGAGAAGATATTTTACTGTATACTGGAGTGAGCTGTTCTCCTTCCAGCACACTCCTCTACAGTATTCTCTGTCCTATTCTGGAAAGCCTCATTGTGTGCTGACTGCGGGCAGTTGAGTATTAGACAAAGCACGCGAGATGTACATTAAATTGTCCCAGAATTGTACTTAGCAAGTTGTTGGGAGACAATCAGTATGGAAACAACAACAACAAGAGTGGAGATGCCACCAGAGAGGCGAAGATACTACAGTGTAGTAGTAGTCCGGCGGAGAAAGATGTTACTGACAGTAGTGTTTTGGGATATCTCTACATAGTGTCTTGTATTCTACATAGCGTAGCATGTATGTAGATCCTTGCAATTTTATAATCCTATTTTGGCTATATTTGTAGAAGTATATACTCCGTGCGTATATTTATTAAACTGTTTTATACTGACTGTATTTATATACAATTTTATACTCTTACCCTGTCTATATTGTATGCTTGTATGGTTCCTGTATCTTTGTATTTATATAATTTTATATTTCCCTATAGCTCTAACATACCCACAGTTGTAATTACTGTGTTCATGTACATACCTAGATGCAGAGACTCTTCCTGAGCTGTCAATTACAGCTGTTATCTCGCCCACTTTCCCGGCCTCTGTACGTAGACGTCCCCACAGTAATTATTCTGACTGACTAAATAAATAGAGTCACACATTTCGTTGGGACGGGGTTGTAAAACCTTTTGCCTCCTTTACAGTTCTAACATATTACAGTAAAACCATAGGAAGCGCAGCGAAATTTCGACAACTTCCCTTAGCATAAGACAGCTTTTTCAACAGTGAACCGCAAAGATAGGGACTATGTCTACATATATCACTCAATTTCAGTCCCATTTAGAACTTTATAACACACGTCAGGACGCTGGAGATTCTTGCCATATAATAATACAGACCTTCCAGGGAATGTGTATCAGATGTACGAATTCTAGTCTCAACAATTACTACAAGGTATAGCTATTACATTTAATGTCCATGTGTGACATATTTAGTACAAATTGTCATGGTTGCATATTTGAAAGCTTGTATATTTGACTGTATATTTGGAAATTTTCTAATTTTACATAGTATTTGCACTACATGCACTTGTAGATTAAAATTATATATAATTTTAATGTCCTGTTTGTGATCTGTACTTAAAAACATATATGCATATTTCATTATGTAGTTGCTACTGTCAAAGCCGCAAAGCCCAGTGTTTCTCGAATTCTCATTATTTTAATTAACGATTTGTATCTCACCGTACCTATGTGTGTATTCCTTGGACGTTAATTACGTGGAACTAACTTATTGCGTTCCTGCCACTCGTGAATTCGTGCATCGGAATTAGACTAATGTCACTACTGAAGCTTTGGTTGGTACACACGTGGAAAATTCATAACTCAGTAGCATTTGCTCATTTATGTAACTCACTAGTATTAGATCATAACTCATAGAAGTATTGGATCAACAAGGAGAAGGTGCGGACATGGCTAGTTCACCGCGAATTGTTATTTCCCGTGTAGTTTATAGCCCCCCACCTACCCTTTCCGGCTGCAGTGACCTTCCCGCTGGAATGACGGAGCGCATCCGGACTCGATGATATAACTACACATGTTGAAATATTGGCTACCCGGACGGAGGACAAGGAACCTCCTGTGATTTCGGCTAACTATAAGATGTAATAGCATTGAATGCTCTAGATGTAAAAGCATTGAATACCCATCCATACATTCATTTAGATTGTTATACTAGTAAGTAATATCATATATCATTAAAACATTTCACATGATAGTGTCACATCTGTATAGGAAGAACGGCTATTCAACAACAAGAATAGTTTTCAGCAGAGAAGTGAAATATTGAAAACTTTCGGTATAAAAAGATTATACGGCATATCTATACTGTTAATATAATTAGCAGTCGTATAGCAACTAGTCGGTAGTCAAGTAAGGTGGTGTGGAGGCTGTGTAGTAATTCAAACGGATGCTACTACTATGCTTTTGGGAAAGCGAAACAAAGGACCGAATCGATAGGCAACAGGGATGTGTGGAACTGATATGACTCTTTGGAAGAGAATATACCATTGTTTCAACATAGATTACCTCAACTATTACAGCTCTTCCTGGGAATTCAAAGTCTAATGACTTTAGAGAGCATGTACATATAATAAGCACCTACATGAGCATTTGCTTGAAGATAGTTGTCTACAATGTAAAACTATGGCGCAATTTTCTGTAATTATACGTTTATAATAATATATATGTAGATTCATAGATGTGAAAGATGTAGATACATCTTTCACATATAATGTATGTATTACATATACTTAGTATGTGAAACTTTCCTTTCAAGTACAACATCTATTAAGCCGAACCTATATAGATCTTATCATTGGCGCTATGTCGAGTGTCTCCCATTTTATTATTACACGCAAATATTATGAATGTCATGTTTTATACGAATGTTAAGCAAATCTAGTGTATTATAAGTGATTTCAGTATGTTGTGAATTTACTTGTTAGGTCCAGTAATTGTGGATAGAAAACTTGTATAGTTGCATAATGTAGTTGTTCGCATTAAGTGAGTGGTCTCGCTTGCTTTTTTGTGGGTTGCAATCGTTAAGCATTCATGACGTAATTTGCTGGTTGGTGTAGTTTTAAATTAGTAGCGCTGCTAAACTTTTCAAAAATTATATTAATACGACCATTTTTGTTCCTAGAACTATTCGTGTTACTCTCAAGATATTATTTGAAGAATGTATTAAAAATCTGGGATAATTTAGCAACGCGCTGGGAAAAAGTTAGCACATTTTGGGTAGCGTAAATGCCGTAAATTGAAGTTTTTAGTATCAAACGGAAAGTGATATGTGACCTAAATTTGGTGTTTAACCTATAATGAGCTTTAAAAACTACAATGAACGAAGCTCTATAACCATTCCAGACATGTAATTTGTAATTATTTTGGAGTCTAAACGTATCGGATGTTTCCAGAATCTTTTGCAATGATGAATTTCAAGACACTAAAAGTTCCTGGGAAATTTGGTGGATTGAAACTTTTTGAACTGGTTTGTAGGAACATGATTCCTTATGTACAAAAATGTATGAAAAACTGCGTGCAGTCAGAAACAAACCACTTATCTGGCTTGTTTTCCCACTCCTTCTGCCTCCTCCAGACGTCTATCGGCAAAGTCTTTAGAGGGTAATCAAGTGTACGTGGGTTTCTTTTTGGAATTGATAGCTTCTCAATTGATTCTTAACATTTTTCAACCCCACTCCTTCCCGGCAACTGCTAATCTTGGCATAACGACATTGTCAATTATCGGCGTTGTAAAGTAACTTGAGGTTTGAGAATGAAAACCAATTATCCTTATAACCTCCTGTACGTGAGCCTCCTCAAGTATGACATGGAAAGTAATAAGAATAAGTGCAAGAACCATCACAAATGGAACAAGTAATGCAAGTCAATCCTAACAAATATTGCCGATGTGCATCACGTCTACGTATATAAAATGTAATTATGTCTTTCCTGCCACTTGAGACTTGCAGGGTTGAAATTTTAGAGCTTGCAGGGTATAAAAAAACTCCGGAAAAGATCCTTCTAGTGGGAGAACCCTTGAGAGATTTCTCAGATTTCCATTCGATCGCTTCTGCTGAGGGAATGAAAACTGTAAGTAAAAAGTCTGTTTTGTTCGAATTCGTTTGGAAATATAGTAGAGCAATGTTATAGCAATTTATCCAATTCTATTGCACCTTCATAGGTAAGGTTTTATATACATAGGTACAGGAACATGCACCTTTAATAGGAAAAGATCTTACACAGGAACAAGCCTTGATTTTCGCATTTTTCACCGGGAAAACCTTCAATTTGACTCAACTTTTTTTCCCTGGGTTACCTTACCCTTCGCTGGCTTTTTCTGTATTAACTATCCCACTATCTATCTTGCTTTTGTACCGATTCTTCCTCTCTCTCTCTATTGTACATACACACATTTCAATACTTGTATCCCCCCTGCATCATCAATTTGCGCCCTTGTGTTAGCGGTTGTGAGACGCTTCTTTTTGGAATTCAATCTACAAACCTATGAATACTGATTAGAAATTTTAGGGGTAATTGAATGCTTTTTATCCCTTGGAATCTCCGTGCGTACATATATATTCCCCTAGTCTTCTCTTTTTATACCTTTTTTGTTACAGCACTTTTACAATTTCACGTTCAAATGGCGGATTACAGATCGTAAGAGCCCGGAAATAATAAAAAAAATTCCGAGAAAAATTTCAATGCAATTAATATCATATCATGGTCGAATTTTGTGGATTATTTTAGTATGAAAAACGTAATTCTATTTGTAAGCACGTGTGTTACTGGACTAAATGTACCTAGGTATGCATGTCTAAAATAGGTATATTAATATTATGATGAATATACATAAGTATATTCAATACGAACTTAATTTATTCTTCAAAGACTTCAAAATTTATGTAACTCATATTTTAAAAACTGCTTATAAGTTGCCGTCGTTGACAATCCAATTCTTTGAGGTATTTAAATTCTTGTGGAGCTTCAATCTAAGCCTTTGAATGCATTTCCGTATGTGTGGGTTTAAAATTGTGTATATTTAAAATATACTTATAAATATGTATTATGTAGGTTGCGTGGTATCATTTTCCATGGCAAATGGTGAAGTCCCTAAAGCACGTGGACGAAACCAGTAACATCAAAGCGAGAGGAATGTACACTGCCTCACATATTGTGCATTGTACTTTTACATGTATGTACATATGTGGCTATAAGTGCCTACATATACCCCGGATCTAATCCTGGTTTCAATTTATTTTTTTACAATTCCCTCCACACCTTTGCTCCGTTCCCTCAATACAAAGACCACATCACTCTTGACATACATTTTCTTGTTGTTACAGGGATTGTATGACTATATGTATAGATATATATTATGATCCACTACATTTGGCACTATTGGACGGCCAAATATCGAATCAGTTGTGCGCAGTCGACCAACCGACTAGAATATATTGTACTTTAATCTAAAAATTCTGTACAGAACTGCTGTTGTTGCTGTCAAATACTTATTTTCCAAATACTGGGTCAGTACCAGAGGATGTTGAAGAACACAATTTTAAACATCGATGAGTGGTTAGAGACATGTGTGGTGTATTAGATTTTTTGAAGCTGGGAGGCTTGCGTTCGCTTGTTGAGAATTAAATTCCTCTATGTAATATACCTATACAACAACCACACCACACAAGTTTAAATTTTGAGATTATGCTTTTTCAATGCTACGTCGGGGATTTTGGGGAATAAGAATTTTGCCTTTGGCGGTAAATTTGCAACTCTCTAAGGCAATGTTAAGTTGCTTAGGACGAGGTTTAGGTGTGTATATCCCAGATTACATTTACAATGCAAGGTCGGAATGTGAATTCAAAATCATATAAGCTCATATTTTATACAAGCAAACTTGTATAAAAGCATTGGAATATATTGTAAAACATACTTATATGTATGTATATAGTATAAATTTGTGTATATGAATTTATACGAACACAGAATTGAAGTATGGGTATGTATGTCTACAGAATATACATGAAAATTCTGAAAGCAACAAAAGCTAGCATTGACGCCCGAAATATAGTGTATCTTTTAGAAAAGCATTGAAAAAGGCATTAACCTCCGAAGATACTAGTGGATCAAGTTTATTATGAGGAAAATCCGACGAAAAGTTAATAAAGCTATAGAAATGTTCCTTGTCTGCATGAGTGAGAGAGGATGAAAAAGCTGAATGTGTGTAGTAACCTCTTTCAAACTGCATCTTGGGAGGAATCGAATGATTTCTGTCGGCGGGTTTTCAAAATTTCATTATTCAAGGATGAATGGAATCCTATCAAGGTATTACACATGTACGTACATCCCTCTATAATCTCCACATAGATTCTTTAAACCACACATATATGTAATTATATCTGTTTAATCTGTACATGTATCTCTATAATCGTAACACACTGTACGGTAACATACAAATGACGTCAAACACAATAACGTTGCTCTTTTCATATCTGATGGGTAGTCTTATAGAGTGATTATTTCTTTTGACTGGACAGGGCTTTTAAAGGCGACGAGGCCACAAAGGCGAGGAAAGTGTGATGGTCAGATTGAAGGACACGTGTCGAGATTCTTACCTTTCATCTCACTGTAGTTATTTACTTTGAGTTCGGTTTTTGCAAGTGTTGTGTATAAGCTGTATTTATATTGCATTTATTATGTATTTATTATGTATTTATTTTGTATTTATTATGTATTTGTTATGTATTTATTATGTATTTATTTTGTATTTATTTTGTATTTATTTTGTATTTATTTTGTATTTATTTTGTATTTATTTTGTATTTAT